>VWYH01006096.1:73042-132566 GCA_013399365.1 Pampusana beccarii | reverse complement strand
GGGCCGAGTGGGACGGGTTGGAAGCAAGGGGCCTGGAGCCGTGGTTAGTTTCGTCACTCATCGGTGGGATGTGGACCTGGTGCGGAAAATAGAGACTGCAGCCCGGAAGAGGTCAGGTCTCCCAGGCATGGACTCCTCTATTAATAAGCCGACACCTAAAGGAGGTTGATTCAGGTTGCCAAGCAGTAATAAGTGGCCTGGTAGGGTCTAAGCTTGAGGTCATTTAGGCAGAGCGAATGAGTGTCTGCGTGTAAACTGGACTGAAAGCAAAGAGAATTGAGTTTCATAACCAGGTGATCAGGTTAACTTTGTGCACTGTTCTAGAAGCTGCAGCAGTCGTTTCCATAGGCATCACAACTCGTGGCTTTCCAAAAATAAGCTAGTAAGTGGGTAACAAAATGCCTTTGGAGAAGACTGAAGATGATCTCATTGGTTGATTTTTGTTTAATTTTGTTGAGACTTTTAACTTAAATTCAAATCAGAATGAAAGTATGCCTGTGTGATGTGCAGCGCTGTTGTGTTTCATTGCTTTCCACCATCAGCAACTAGACATTCATTATTAAAAATTACTACTGTGGCAGGAAAAAAGAAAGAAAATGTTTTCCTAACTTGGGCCAGTTATAGGTACATGTAGAAAGACTAAAGGACAAATTATATTTTATTTTCTTGTGATGTAGCAGTTCATTCAGAGAATTCTAGACAAGATATTTCTAAAGTTTGGTGGGAACAAGAAGGCACAATAAAGCTTGAGGCTTTTTCAAGGTCTTAGCTTGTCATTCTGTGGTTACTTTTCACTGAGAAAGGGGATCTTGCTGCTTCATGTTCTATTAAATAACAAAAAGAAAAAAAAGGTTTGTTTTCTGCTCATTTTTTCTGCATGCTGTAGTGACATGTCCAGTCTTTGATTATAAAAAACCCCAACCCACCAAAAAAAATTTATCCTGTTAAAGGAAAGAAGCATAATGACTCACAGGTAACAGAGTGAGTATAAGATTTCTTTTTGATATTGTGTCATTGTTCTTTTCCGCTTTAAACCAAAAGGAGGCTGAGGTTACTTCATATCTGGCTGCTCGTTTGTATCCATGGTAAATAATCACACAAAAATAGCATTTTAGCTCTGGTTTCTGTTGCATTGATTTATCAGAGCATTTTCTTTTACTGTTTGTTTTTGCCATGCTATCCACTTTAGCCTGTGCTAAAACTTGGTATGTAGAAACAGTAAGCTGTTAAATGAAATGAAAAGATCATACAGTATCTGAATCACTGTTTTCAGAGGAAATAAGGTACTGGAGCTACTCTTAGTATACTAAGAGTAAAAACTAAACAAACAGAAAACTTGCACAGATAATCACTTAAGGATAAACCTATATAACCTTATCCTAGAAATTACACACATGTACTCTGTTCACATTGCACAGTTGAAGGGCTCTTGGGGAAGTTAGAAGCTGCAGTACAAGTGTTTAATACAATAGAAAGCTTTCAACTTTATAGAAATACAGTGGAAGAGTGATCCGCTCAGAGACTGGAAACCTTTATATTTTGGACCCATTTATTGCATGGACTACTTGCCTCTTATCTGTAGTTCATTTAGCTGCAAATCAGGTAATTTTTGTGTCCACAATCAAAAGCTTACTATTCATGTATAAGAGTAGGATAAATCCTTAAACAGAAGTCTGGGGACAATCTAGTAGTATAATTTACAGAAGATCCTGTTTTTGCTTGTTAATAGGCATCTTATGTTGTATTAGGTCCTCTGAACTGCTGAGAAATATTTTCAATTAACTACAGACATACAGATTAATTTAAATGAGGTAAATTGTATTCAAGAATCTCCAAGTAAGAAATTTAGATATTTGCTTGCCTGCTTTGCCTAAGCAATTTCAGACTGACTCCATCTTAAATGTCATATAATGTGGATCTGATATTTTTCAAAGCTGTAGCACTTCACTGTATTAGCATAAATATCAAGTTATTACTTGCTTCACAGTCTGTGTCTTTCCTGAGGCAACTGGTGATGGTGTTCTGATGGCCATAACAAAAGATGTTGAAGATGTTCAACAAGGTTATATTTGGATATTTTTGTTATGTTTTTAAAATGTATAATTTCTAGTTTAACTTCTGTAACTCACTTTTAGAAACTCAGTAATGTAGTCTATGGATCTGGAATCATGTTACAGTGAATCCCATGACAGGTCAGTCTGGATTGCAGCACACAATCTTATCCAATTAGACAACACAGTGAAATAATAAAGTTCTTTCAGCCATATGCTTTTTAATTTTGAAGTAATATGCACTTTATATATTTACAAACAGTAACCTTGAACTTGCCACAAATGCTCTAAACTGATTGTTGGTAGGGCACTGTTGATCAAAACAGTTTATCAAAAAAACTCAAAACCTTTTGGCATTTATATACTAAAGGAGTCAATAAAAGCTTTGGGTAGATATAGTGAGAGAACACTATTTACTGATGAAGATTTGTAAACGTTACTTTCAAACAAAACCACAATTCTTTCAAACATATATTGAGAAATAGCACTTTCTTACGGTTGCTCACAACAGACAGTTACTGGAGCCCGTGATTAACAGCAGTAATAACATTCAGGAGCACACAGACATACAAACCTGGAGACATATAAGCTGATACAGAGCCACCAAATGCAGAAATACACATCACTGATGCATGTCATGTGAAAGATTTTACTAACCAATAGGTAAATAATATAGCAAAGCCTTCAAGGAGATTTGGAGACCACATCACAGCTAGCGAGCTAAAAATAAGTGTAGCTTGCATACGGTCAAACTTGTTTAAGAAACAAAGACATATTCAAGGACTTTTTAGTTTGAATTTTTCCGAACTGCTTTTCTGTGCTCTCTAAAAGTCACTCATTATTTACATCCTCATGACTCTCTACACTCATAATTAACTGCTCTTTTCTTGTCTGTCTGTATTCTACCTTCTGTGTAACTCTTATTTTGGATTTTATGGGCATAACTACGACTGTGTACGGATTCTAACGTATGGGCCCTATAAAGACATTCATATACTTCTGCTGCACATAGCCCAGTGCCTAGCAACGTACCTTAGGACAAGCTGTGTCAAGTGGCCTAACAGCCACATGGAAAAGTGCCTCCTACCACTCACGTAATCTGACAAAATCCATATCTTTGCAGGCTGCACCACTCCCTGAAATGTACTTGTATACCCAGACAGCATCTTTTCCTCTCCTGTTCCTCCTGAAATTTGTGAGCCCAATTTACACATTAGTCGTTGAGTGCGTGGTAGAGAAGTTCTCCACGCGTACTCTGACTTGTTTCTCAGTGGGAGCTGGCCGCTGAAAGAACTTACAAGCAAAGACTTGCCGGCAGGCTTTGCGGAAGTTTTCCGAGAGGAAAGCGTAAATGATGGGATTGATGCAGGAGTTCCCGTAGGCTAAGCAGTGAGAGATGATGCGGAAGGCGAAGGAGGTGTTGTTCAGGGGAAACTGCCCGAACTCTGCCCACATCGTGATGATGTGGTGTGGCAGCCAGGACAGCAGGAACACGGCGACCACGAGAAGCACCGTCTGCGCTGTCTGGAAAAGACGAGAACGTGTTAAATGGTCGCAGTGATCAAGCGAGTTTGTGGTATGAGTGAGTTTGGCTTCCTCTGTCAGTAGTGAAGGCAGAATAACACAGCAACACTGATGGCTGCCAGATGGGCAAACTATGACAATATGAAAAAGGATGCTAAAAAACAGCCCTCCTCCCTGGAAAACAAAGATTGCCTGGTTTTGGCTTAAGCAAATAACTCTATAGGCAATGGAGACAGTGCCCATAAAACTTCAAACAGTACAGAGGCTGCAACAGTAATGCTAACTGTGTTGCATGGAAGAGTGGAAATAACATTTCCTAACATGTGGAGGCTGAGGAACATTCAGGCTATTGAAAGTAACTGGGGGGGAAAACAGTCTGTCTGCGAGGAAACAGGTCCCTGAGGAGAGTAACGAAGGCTGACTCCATGTGTTTCTGAGGAGAAAGATTCTTCCAGTAGCTTCCCTATTAGGGAAGACACCAAGAAAAACAACGCATGGAGGATTAGTTTTTTGGTTTTGTTTCTTAATATGTAGTGCTCTTCAGTTAGAAATACTCCTAGCTAGATGATTATCTGAGGGAGGCTCACTGTACCTGTGGGGTCCCAGCCTGTGCCCCCACAGCGTTTGTTCTCTAGTGAGGCTGGCCAGCTATTGCTGCAAACTGTCATTTGCAAGCCCCAAAGCTCACCCTGAGGTAAAATTTCCCTGAAAACAGTGTTCTCCAAGGTCACCATCCAAAATGAAGGTTAACATGAGGTGAGCTGCTGACTGCAGCTGTGGTAGCCCCACAGCTGTGGCTGGGGAAGAGAAATAAGGGCTGAGGTGGTGCCTCGGGAGGGCTGAGGGACATGGCGGAGCAGCATGAGGGGTGTCTGGGTGCTGCAGGGCGGGAAAGGTGCAGGGAGAGGCAGCCTTGACCAAAGGTAGGTGGTAGCAGCTGCTTGAGCTGTTTTGGTGTGTGATTTAGCAGGCTGATTCTTTGAGTTTTGTTCCTTTTGTTGAGAGGAAATGCTAAGTTGGAGAGAGGGGCTCAGGCTGTGAGAAAGCGGGGTGGGGAGAGGATGGAACATGCAGACTGGGGTGTTGGTGTTTTGGGGCATCTGTGTTTCAGGGCCGTGAGTCCAGGCTGTCTGCCTGAAATGGAGATCCTTTCCAATATAGGCAGAAGTCCTTTGCCCTAGAAATATTTCTGTGGAGTTAATGTTCAGGGGACCTGCAGGATGCATATAAAGAAGTAACTCAGTCTTTATTGAAAAAGCCTTTTTGCTCTTGAAGAAAATCTCAACCTGGTAAAGTTAAGGGTCTATGTTACAACAAAAATACTTTTTTTTACTTCTTTTTTTTTTTTTTTTTTTCCTGGAAGCCTTGTAAGAGGAGGAAGAATGACTTTTATTTACTGTAAGTTACAGTAAATAAAATTAAACTATAAGTCACTTCAACTGCCCTTTGTAAGACCCTGAGGCCTGTGGGAGTGGGACCTCCCTTTTTGAAGTTTCAGGCAGCTGGGGGTGTTGCTGTTCTCTCAATTTCTACTTCTAGCATGCTCAGGAGATACCGAGCAAGGCTCAGAGTTTACTGAGTTGGGGCTCCTGGGAGCCTTTCCTCGTGTTTTTGCAGAGCTAATTCCATCTGACTTCAGGAGTTTTCAAAAATATTAATGGTAATGGTAGGTGGGCATTTTTTAATGTATTTAATTACTCCTTTTGGGGTACTGTATCAGATGCACAGCAGGTGACTTCCCTCCACCTGATTCTCAGCAAAATGTGTGCTTTTCCAATTTAGTATTTAGTGTTTCTCACTTGTATTCTGTTATTTTAATAAATATAGCAATATGCAGATGTTATCCTTTCTCTAACGAGAATTGCTATATAAGTAGCAGAAAAGAAATGGAGAAAAATGAAAACTTAGGCTTCATTTCAGTTTAAGGTTTACAGCCTTACTAATCTAGGTCAATGCTTCTGTCAATAATTCCTTGCATGATTTCAAGTGAATAGTGTGTACTTACTTTCATAGAAGAGGGATCATTTTCTATTGAACAAAACCTCATTTAATCACTGGTTATAATGGCTACATCTAACAGTTGTTTTTTCTGCTGGAGAAGACCCTGAGGATTTCGTGTTTCATTTTAGAGCACTCTATAATGTTCTATCATTATACCTGTTATGCTAACATATATAGAGCATAAGAAAGACTCAGGCTTATGTATAGCTAACACCAAAACACCTAAACTGGAACAATCTTTTAGGAGAAGGGTAATATTTTTCTCAGCCCCATTCAAAATACAGAAAATACAACAACCACTGCAAAACCTCTGGATGTTCTCTGACCTTTCCGCAGCACTGCACATTTGGCATGACTTGCCAAATTAAACATCTCTCCTGGGCAATATTTAGGTGGTGACTCAGGTGGCTGAGTAAAGCTGGGCTTGGGAAGGAGATGTTTTGGATTCTTGTTAAACTGGGAGGGCATTTCATGGGCGAACAACCTCAGCTCCCAAAAGTTCTCAGACTGATCACATGGGGAAACAGGTGCTGACCTTAAAAATATACTGGTATGATTAGAAGTTGATGGAACAGAAAGACACAGGTGTAGTGGTCTTGTGGGGTCTATCTTGCCTACTGTGGTATGGTGGGTACTAAAGAAATTGTTAATAAATAGGTCCCATCCTTAGCTTTCTTGGTACTCTCTGTGGCTGTGTGCTTTGAAGTGAGGTGGAAATAGCATGTTTTAGTAAGTCCACGCCTCTATGGCATATGCTTGGCATTGTTGGAAATGTAATTTGAGGAAAATAAGGAAATTACGTGTACCAGAACTAATGAAGCAAGGTTTCCTAAGGAACTATGTCTTGGATGGATTCTCTGGTGCCCTAAAAGACAGTAGTGATACAACCAAAATACTTCTCTCCAAATTATTAAGAAAGTTTAACTCATCTATAGTCTACTTCAGTGACTTTTTTTTCTGTCTTCCTGTAACAATCAGTTAGGTATTGTGTTCATGAATATATACAGGCTAACAGAAGGCTTCTGTGTTGCAGGCTGGCTACCAAGATCATGTTCTGGAGAAGACAGCATGAAGAAATGACAGCATGCTCCAGGGAAGAGCAGAGTGATGTTACTTCATAGCAGAAAGAATACAAGGTGACTAGATATTGGTGCATAACATCTGAGATTGTAACAACTGATTGCAGTCCAGTAGGTGAGAACAGTGGAAGACATTGCTAAAATATTTATCGAGTCTTATGATTGTAACCTGCCTTGTTCAAAGGGGTTGGAGGTATGGGGTGAAACTGCAGGAAATCTATTTGTCTTCCAGGTTCTTGTTGCACTTTAGTAATTGCCCTATAATGCTATTGACATTTTCTAAGATTATTTAGAACTTTTAAAACCTTTTTTTTTCTTTCTTTTTTTTTTTTTTTAATGTCAAAGTACTTAGAAAGTCACTTGCAGCTCTAAGAAGCTTTAATGTGTTCAGACATAGTTCTTTGTTAAATATCTGGCTAGGGCTTACTTTATCTAGACAATTAGACTTAGATTAGGACCTTCATATTATCCTGACCTTCCTCAGTAACAGTATTAAAACCCGCAGAACATGAGGGCACACTAGAAACCTAATTATTGCTTATGACATACATTTAGTCTGATCTTATATCTGAGTGAATTGCACTAAAATGTAAAAGTACATTCTCCTTGCTAGGACAGTAGTAATGTGGGAGAAGGCTAAGAGGTACTTTACATGGCAACTGCTTTTCCTTCTACTTGTTTAACCCCGCAGAAAAATCAACTGCACATTAGAAAGTTTTCTCTATGTTGGACAGGCAGCATCCTTGCTCTGTTTACATAGGGCCTTCAGCAATGATCTCCTGCAATAAAAACAGATTACGGTTGAAGCAGAAAAATGTGTTTGGATGTCAGGCAAAAATGCCACCTTCACTCAGCTATGTTAACAAGACAGTTAAATCTGTTAACCTCTCTAAGATGATGTTATTGCCTCAAGCTGAGATTTCCGTGCAGATAAGAGAAAACATTTTCCTACAATATAAGTAAAAAAGAGAACTGATTTCAGTCAAATAGGTTTCAAGTAAGTTTGTATTACTTTTGAAAAGCAATGACCTGTAGGTTCATCCTGTGCCTGGCACACTTCAGGTGCTTCCTTGTTTTGTTCATTAGGATGCTGTCTGACAGATGAGGTGACGAAGCATGTTCCCATGTGAGCAAACAACCTCAGCTCCCAAAAGTTCTCAGACTGATCACATGGGGAAACAGGTGCTGACCTTAAAAATATACTGGTATGATTAGAAGTTGATGGAACAGAAAGACACAGGTGTAGTGGTCTTGTGGGGTCTATCTTGCCTACTGTGGTATGGTGGGTACTAAAAAAATTGTTAATAAACAGGTCCCATCCTTAGCTTTCATCAGCAAATAATGCTTGTATAGGAATGTTGCGCAAGATTGGCGAGGAGTTTAGTTAAATGTAAATACGCTCAAAGTGACTTGCACCTGTCTGTAGAAAAAGCACATACATCACACTCATTGTTTTACTGACCTTGTGTGCTTGATGAGTAGAACCTCTGTGTTAGACTACATAGGCCTGTGGGAAACTCCAGGCACCTTATCACTATATCTGAGGTTCCTGCTTTGTTGTGAGAAAGAGCGGGAGGCTGCGACTGCCGCGAGCCTTGAAATACAGGCGAGCTCAGCAGAACCAGTGATCTTCCAGCAGGGCTGGATCGCTGCAGCGCCTGCATCCCTCTGTGTTACCTCTGCCTGGGAGCTTAGGTGCTGCTTCAGAGATGCCCCAGTAGAGAGGTAACCAAAATAAAACTTGCTCTTTGCAATTGCATTCGTGGCCTCTGGCTCTTCTTGCAACGTGCCTGCATATGTGTACACAATGGTGCTACTTTTTGCCCTCTATCAATGTTCAGTAGCTTAGGCTTGTTACCAAGGCAACCTTTCATAGCATTCTTCTGCTTAAATTAGAGGGTACAAGTATTGAAATATTATTTTGAATATAGGATATATACCTAGATTCTTCTTTCCTTTTATTGTGAAATAACAAACCACACGTTTAACATGGGGCTGGGTATTAAAATGGGTGTGCAGTTGCCAAGCTGTTTCTGAGATCCAGCTATTTGGGATTTTGCAGATGGAAAACACAGAAAATACTAGAGCAATAATATACATAATTCATGACTTCAGAAACATGTTTTGAAAATGGAACTTGTGTTTGTTTTTTTCAAGTTAGGAAGTATCTAGCTAAGATAGAGGAAACTGAAACAAAACATTAGGTTTGGTTTTTAATGTGGTGACTTGTATCTAAAACTAACGTTAATATAGACTGACCAGCTGTGGAGGTCTGATCTAAACAGCTTGTGTACTGTTTGAGTTTGTTCAGTGGGCTGTGATAATTTGCACAGTTAATGGATGACCGTTGGTCTAGCTGTGCCCAGGTAAGCCTTGTAGTTCATCTCTGAGGGTTCAGTGGGTCCATAGTAGGCATGTACAATGGCCACTACTGGATTATGTAACTCTCTCTTAATACCCCTAGAAGTCTTTCAAGCAGCCCCACAAAATAACTTGGTGCTTTATTTGTCATACAGACAAAGTAAGTGTGTTTAAGCTATGCACTGAATCAACAGAATGGTGGGAAATAGAGACTAGGAGAGTCATAAATATTTTTGTTTTCATATAAATAGATGGACTTATCTCTTCTCCCCATTGTTTCTGCCATACACAGATTGTCTAGATTTTACTTGCTTATTCTTCTGTTATCTTTATAAATGGTCTGACTCTCATTTAGCATACACCCCCCTCCTCCCTTTTTTTTTTTTCCTCAGCACTGGACAAGCTATTTCTTGATTTTTAGCTTTCCCCTGTCCTTCAAAAAACAATGGGAAATGTGTTTAAAAACCCTTTTTGGGGGAGATGCATCATTCTGGAGGATGATGAAGTCTTTAGCATTTGATTATGTTTGGAGCTGTTGTCCTTGATAAGATTCATATGAAGCTGCCTCAATATGTCAGGCAACTTATCATGGGCAAAATGAAGATTGTTCTGTAATAAGTCAAATGCTTCAAGTATTCCTTGCACTTACCTATTCTCGGCAGAACTACCTGATACATTAGATGAATACACATTCCTGAGATTAAAATATAGAGTGGACAGAGCAGTGTAAAGGTAGAGAGCTTGTCACTTTTCTGATCTAGTTTGAGACAGGTAGCTGCACGTCTTTATTTTCAGAGCTGATCAGACCGTCCGTTTGTACTGTGTACCACAGCCACACAGAAATGGGAAAGAACTCTCAATGAGGTTTTTATTAAACAGTGCATTCTCACTAGCTTGCAGAAAAATTTGTCTGCTTTCTGTTTTTCAGTCTTATCAGCAAATAAAAACTGACCCTTCCTTCGTTACTGCTCTGTGATTGTGGGTTATAATGAATTTGGTTTGGACTTTGGGTCTTCCTTCCCCTTCCTCCCCAAAATTGATTTCAATCAATAGTGTTCTGCTGTGACTCCAAAGGCAGACTTATTCCAGATAGTGCTGCTTCTTCACATCCTACCATACTTCCTCAACCTTTGTGGGGGGGCTGGGACTTTTAACTTCTAGTATAAAGCCTATCTGCTGATGTTATTTACTGATAGCTTCTTTTCTCTTATTTTCTCCTGTTATAGAATCATAGAATAGTTTGAGTTGGAAGGGACCTCCAAAGGCCATCTAGTCCCATCCCTGCCATGAGCAGGGACATCTTCACCCAGCTCAGGTTGCTCAGAGCCCCGTCCAGCGTGGCCTGGGATGTCTCCAGGGATGGGACATCCACCACCTCTCTGGGCAAACTGGGACAGTGTTTGACCCTCGTTGTAAAAAATTTCTTCCTCGCATCTGGCCTGCATCTCCCCTCCTGTAGTTTAAAACCATCATCCCTTGTCCTATTGTAATAGGCCCTGCTAAAAAGTTTGTCCCCCTCTTTCTTATAGGCCCTTTTAAGTACTGAAGGGCCGCCTCCAGGCTGAAGAATCCGAACTGCCTCAGCCTGTCCTCATAGCAGAGGTGTTCCAGCCCTCTGATCATCTCAGTGGCTTCCTCTGGCCCCTCTCCAGCAGGTTCATGTCTTTCCTGTACTGAGGGCTCCAGAGCTGGACACACAATTCCAGGTGGGGTCTCACCAGAGTGGAGTAGAGCTTTTGCTTTTGTTAATAGATACCTCAGGTACACCATGACAGTGTCCAGGAAGGACATGTGGCTTAGTGCGATCTACCAGTGTACTGCTGGAGGTACTTACCAACTTCTGAAGAGAACAATTTTTGTGAGTCTAGATTCTGGGATCCTCTGTTTTCTCAAAACAGAAATCAGTCAAGAGCACCCCTTTGCTCTGAGTCCCTCTTTAAGCCAATGTGCCAAGTGAAAACTGTCAGTTTTTCTTTCCTAGCGCTCCTCTGTTCACAAATTCAACTCCCCCTGATGCATTTGCAATGTCCTTTTGCTTTCTACCCCAAAAGTTCTAACAGAAAGGTCCCAAAACGCAATATGATCTCCAGAAACATGCTTACAGCTTAGTGATAAACACAGTGTTTCAAGCAACCAATTCAAAAAAAGCTATACCTATTCTTAATTAACTTAAATTTTGGGTAATGACTTCCTCTGTTTCAGAGCAAATGCATCTGTCAATTACTTATTGAAGCACTTCTTGCTGTGCTTTGGTCTTTTTTGTTACACTTACGTGTAATACTACTTCTCAGTGGTCTGAAAACCTCACTGGAAGTGTTATTTTTTTGTTCTGTATTTTCTTTCTTGCAGTCAGAGATGGCAGTTGGCTGTGATGAAGAAGAGCAGGGATTGAAACAAATATATTTTCTGTTGTTACCAGTTCATTTTGGTGACTTGCATTGCACACTAAGAGGTGGACTCGTCATTTCCCAGCAGCCTGCTTGCAGTGTTCTAACTGCTCATCTGCACATCTCTCATTCTGTGATTGTGTCACTAATTTCCTCTGTTGATGCCCTTAATACTTCGTATTCATAAAAGCCTATGAGCATTATGATATTCCTATTATCCACTAATTGGTAGTGATGTTCTCTATTCCTGCTGCCCTAGGCTCTTGTTAGCAAAACAACTTGCAGATTTCACTTCTGATTAATATTTTTTTGCTGGATGGATCTCAGGATCTCCCATGCTCCTTTGCTGTATTTACTGTTGTTTAAGCACCAAGGCCTTGAACACCATGTTCATTATGTCCATATGAAAACCTTCATTTTGTGTGAACAGAAGCCAAGGAAATAGTTCAGTATATAGGAAAGCAGTTACAGTGCAACTTTATCTGCCTCTCTTGGCCAAGATGTTCAGGAATACCTGTCTACCCTGAAGGAATTCTGTATATTTTACCTCAAGCTGATGTATGACCTGCAAAATGCAGTGTGCCAGGGAATGTCCCAAATCAAGTCTGTATGTATATGCGCTTACTTATCTGTGGGAGCAAGGAACACATAATTTGCATGTAGGTAAGTGTAAGGTGGCTAAACAACAGAAAGGAGTGGTACTGATTTGTTAGCTTTAAATGGCTCAATTAGTCTGTCAGTTGGAGCTTTTGGCTTCAAGGTTCCACAGCTCCTACTGTCCTTTCAAGGGAGCTTGCAAAATATCTGTGAAATCCACATCCTCAGAAACATTTTTAAACTTGAAAAACCATTTCAGATTGTTCAGTTTGTGAGTCTTGTTATTTTTTTCTTTAAAGATGTACAGGAGAAAACTGAGTAAACATTGAGGAACTCTGGTGTGCTGCAGAGGCCAGTAAAACACCACGGGGCCATATTATCAGAATAGACCTTGGTTTGCATTAATTTCCATTGTTAAATCATCTTATTTACTGCAAATGTACGTTCAGAATTCCTAAGGCTGGGCTTTTAACAATTCCCTCTGTGTCAGTGTCGAAAAGTTAACTTTCCTTGGAGCCCTATCCAGAGTTACGTGTTGTTTTGAGATTCACAGGGTGTACTGATAGCAGTTAAAATACCGGCTCCTCTGTGACCTTTGGAGTGGCTTGAATTTGGGTTTTCTTTACTTTATGCATTTCTGTGTTCTGTGGCTCAAACAATATGAATTAGGACGATGAATCTTCTGTCCATTATCAGTGTTTTGCAGGATCTGGGGGTGAAGGGAATGGTATTATATGAAGACTCCAACAAGATAAATGAAAACTATAGATCCAGAAATAAGTCATGACTTCTAAAAAATTTTTACATGATATCAGTGGGTTTTTTTAGAAGCAGACTATATTAGAAAATAAAAGCAGTGTGTTTTCAGCCAGCATGTGGAATGTTGTTTATGAGAAGTTCCTTCGCTAGGCTTTAGGGCATTTGCTTTGTTTCTTGACTATGTTTTATCTTTGAAGTGTTCTATCTTGAGGAGTCTGTATAGCACAAAGCAGAAGAGATATTATAGTTCCTGGAATTCTGAATGGCAAAACAAACTGTTTGCAGTGGTAATACAGGCAACCATTTCACTGGAAAATACTGTTCAACAAGGACTCTAGTCTGTGATTTTATTCTTTTGAGACCTTCAGTCACGTATATAGCCCAGATGAATTTCGTAAGATCTGAACAAATAGGTGTTTGCAAAATTTACTACTTCTCTTTATTAAAACAAACAAAACCCCAACCAAACAACCCTCCCCGCCCAGCCCAAACCAATCAACCAAAAAAACCCAATAAAACCTCACTGGGTAAAGAAAACACCACCACACACACACAAAACAAACAAACAAAACAAAAACCAAAACAAACCAAACAAAAAAAAGCCAAAACAGAGCAAACCCCTTCTTTTAGTGATGGGGGGAGGATAATAGCTCAAGAGTCCCGCTTTCTTGAAATTATAGGAATGAAGTAGGAACAAAGTGGTTCCAGACTGTAGCCGTTTTTTACACTTTGTTTTCCATATCTGTGTAGTGAAGATACAGACTGAATTAACAGATGTGAATCAGGTAATTTAATCGCCTCCTAATAGAAGACTTTACTGCTATGTTACACTTTCTTTTGATGGATCCAGGCAATTAGGGTTTGGCCATTGAAGTCACACACATTTTTTGGAACAAGCTAGATGTTCTGTATATGCTAAATTAACCTTTCAAATGTGGAGCAGGTTTCATTTGTTAAACATCTTTGAGCAAAATAAGCAAAAGCTGTTCACTTAATTTCTGAAGAAGTTCATTAATTAAAACCAAACAAAACTACTTGTCACTAATAGACCAATTAAGTACACATGAAGGAAGCTAATTTAACAAAACTAACACACATACGAATTTCCTATTAGGCTCTAATGTGAAGTGATCTTAAGGAGGTCTGCTTTGAATGATTGACACTCAATATGTTTCAAATATGCTTTGAAAGCACATGCAGGAATTATGTATGCGACTTAACCAAGAAGGACACTTCTAAGTGCTAAGAGAAGTGGTTAAAACAAGAAATACTTGAAATAAGTACACTAAGGTTGCTGTTTGACTTGCAGAAAGGCTAGATGAGCAATTTCTACACAGATGGTGTTGGAAGGAGACAAATTGTGGAAGGTGATGTGTGTGTATAGAGAAATGTATTTGATTTTTCTTTCATCTGAAAGGATCACCTATTTAATTAGGCCAAACTGTACCAAATGGAACCAGAATTGCTACTGGATGTTCCAGAATTATGGCCAGGGAAATACTTAAGGGGAGGGAAGAAGAAGTGCTGTATATTAACTTGTTTAAACAAGTGAAGTCAAAGGTATTTTTTTTAAGACAGGTGCTCTCAGCCATAACGGAAGAAAAATCAATAGAGGTACTGGTTCTGGTTATTATGAGGTATAGCTGCAGCATGCTGAAAATCTTGTATCTTGAATTCCTCGTCTTGTGACTGATCTAGATTTACAGGGGATCCTGTAATGCTGGTGAAGAAATCACTGGACGCAACTTACCATGCCCAGGAGTGGTTCTGTAAGGCAGAACACGTGTAGCGTGTTGCAGCTGTGGTACCAGTGTCTGTCTTTTTGTGCCGGAGTCATATAAAAGTTTTGGTATCCATGTCTTGCGCTCTTTTCAATCAAATGGCCATGTTTGCTGTAATGACCCTCATTTTTGTCACAGACAGCATCGTGGCAACATCTTGTAGGGCTGCTCTAGCATGTCAGGTAGCGGCTGAAACTGGCCAGTGCGTTGGCTGAGGGTGAATCAAAGCATTCCCTGGTTGTCTCCCCTGGCTGTCACGCCTGCTCGGAGGCACACACACTGCTCTTTGGGCTGGGCAGTCGCTGTGCCACTGGCACAGGCTGTGACTGGACCGTCCCATTGGCAGCTGATGATAGTGCTCCATTACTTTCTGTCTTTGACCAGCCAAAGAGCCTGCAGTTTTACTTGCGGCTGCATGCTCACCAATTATAACGTTTCTGACTGAAATAGCATTTTCCTCTTTCATGTCAGGTAGATATGAGGTTGCAGCACTGAAGTCAGTGAGTTTTGCTACCTGAAAACTTCTATTAATTTTTGCTTATTCACTCTAAGATTCTTAGGAAAAAAAATTCTATCTTTAATATTTTTCCTGGTAAATACAGTTCTGCTTATCTCATACAGCTTGAGCCTGGGAAAACCCTGTTCTTGGGCTTGCAAAGGGATGCAACCAGGATCTGAATCTACCACCTACTCAGATGCAAACCCTAAGAAAGATCTTAAATGCAAACTGCTGCAAAACTGAATTACTTCACTTTCAGGATTCTTCATGTATTTTCTTTTTAGCTTGCTGAGCTATACTCAAAACACCCAGATATTTTTATAGTCTGAGTATTTTACTGGCTGCCAATGCAAAAAGGTAGTGTTAGTGGGATTCTGTGACAGCACAATAAATCAAAAAGGCAGTCTAGCAGGCCTGTATATAGAGATCAATATAACATTTAAATAACAGCATTATTATGTACTGTGTCTATAAAGATATAACGAACTGTCAGCATGAATTCTGAACCTGAGCTGAAAGACTGGTATGTGGATGGAACTTGAAAAGGCTATTGATTATCTTAGAAACCTGACATACCTATTGTATTATAGTCAGTGTACAGATTAAACCAAAGATTTACCTTCTTCTTTGATCTTTCAGACTTCTTGGAAATGTTCTTTACTTTCGTATGGAGATGATATAAAACCTTGGGAGAAAAAAAGTAGCAATACGTTGAATGGAAATTGGGTTATGTACATTTGAACTTCTCATAAAAGCACCAAAAATTAAAAGAATTGTCTTAGCATGACTTCAACCGAAGTTGAATCTGATACTTTGAGACTTTTAATTCTAAGCCTTCCACAGTTCTTTCTCATTCAGGAAACAAGGTTTAGAAAAAGCGTTAAAAGCCACTATGCTTCCAGGAGGTGTAGTTCAGCATATATTAAGAGCTAAACTGGCACTATACTAGGGAATCTTTACATGGATTTTTAATTTTAGATTGTGCCTCAGGTTATCTACACGTATTCTCTAGGTGGATTATATACAAAGGCAGGGGGCAGGCTACCAGTACTGAACCCTGTTGTGACTGTCCTGCTGCTCCTGAACGCAGCACTAACAAATGGGGCAGCTGGAGCAGGTTCTCCTTTCAGAGGGAGAGTTGTTAGAAATGCTAGAGCACTGCAGGGAAATTCTCAGTAAACAACAGCTAAGTCGAGCTTTTGAAACCAGACTATGGCCTGGCAGTAACCTGGCAATGTTTATGCATTGGCCTTTGGAGCCAACAGACTACCTTTTCTAAAGCAGTTAATGAACAAAAAAAAAATGCCTCTATTAGATGCAGCTCACCTTCCTGTTGCTGCTGTCTCACCTAAGGCACTGAGGGGACAAACAGCTGGAGCTGCAGTGGCAGGAGTTAAGAGCTCTAGTGGCTTTTTCCTCTTGTGACAAGCAAGGCCTGAGGTTTAGAGATTTTTGGCTTAAAACTAAGTGCGTTGTCCTGTCCTTAGCAGTGACGATAGCAAACAGATTAGTATTGAAAGTAATGTATTTTTTCATTAAACAGGCATGAACTTAAATTCCAGGAATTTTTTTTTTTTTTTCCAAGAGGGTGGACCTACAACTGACTAGTGACAAGGAAGTCCAGTCCCTGGCAGTCACTGCACAATAGGGTGTGTGCTAGCACAACTCGTAGACTTAATATCAGTCTTAAACATGCTAAAGATCAGTAAGGGGAAACAAAAAACTTAAGGTACAGCAATGCACAAGAAGAAAGGAAGAGATATCTTGCTGAAAAAAAACTCCTGTCTTAAGATCTTTTTTTGCAAGAAACTGTATCTGAGCTTTGTGACCCAAGAAAAAAAGGAAAGAAATAGGGGTGATGTCCCTGTATATGTATAGTTTCTCCCTCCATGGTATTTCTTCTTGCCAGGAACAAGCAGTTGCTATCAAGAGAGAACAAACTGAGAAATAGGAGAAAACCAGCAAGAATCTTTAAAGAAATTGGGTGTCATGCTGGATGTCAGCTTAGCAGTTATCATTTTTTTGTGAGCTGGTGTAATTTCATTCTCTGTTTTCTTTCCCTCCCCTTGCCTCTGAGAAGTATTCTATACTAGGAGAGAATATGGAAAGGATTTGATCTATTATTTGTTGTCTGGGTAGCGTGAGTGTACACCTCCAAGCAACCAAGAGTTTGGGAGTGATCTTTCCCTCCATTTAAACATTACTCGTGTCCCTATCACCCACCTTGGCGTAGCAGCAGGTGATGAGCACCAGAGGCAGGAGGTATCCCACCAGCAGGATGGTAATCTTGTATATCTGCTTGGCTGTTGAACCGTTTGCCCAGTGCTCCCAGCAGAAGGAGCTGTTGGGTGCTTGCCGATGACCGCTCATGAGGGCCTGGTGCTGGGCCACGGGGATGGCAATGAGTAGAGACAGCAGCCAAATGACACCCACGCCGAGGGCAGCGTTGCGCTTGCTGCGGATGCAGGGTGAACGCTTTGCGTGGACCACAGCAATGTATCTGTCCACAGACATAGCCACCAGAGTAAAGATGCTGACCAGCATTGTTGCCATGGCCAAGTAGTGAACCCACTTGCAAAAGAAAGCACCAAAGATCCACTCTGGTAGGGAGTAGATGGTGGCCTGGAAGGGGACACAGAAGAGCAGAAAGGAGAAGTCTGCAATGCTCAAGTTCAGGATGAAGATATTGGTAGCGCTGCATGATGGGCGTCCCCCAGGCTGGAGACGCCCCAAAACAACTAACACCAACGTGTTTCCCACCATTCCCAGGAGGAAAATCAACCCAAAAAGCACTGGTACAATCACCACCTCTGGGCCACCTCTGATCGGTCCTGACCAGCATGTTGGGGCCTCTGTTTGGTTTGCCTCAGTGCTGCACTTGGTGGTTTTGGCTCCGAAGGAAAGCACAGAGTTGTCTTTCTGCTCCTCCATGGAACCAGGCTGCTTGGAAGGCAGGGAGCAGTCGCTGTAGCCCTGACTGCTGTCAGGCAGGTCAGTGTTTCCTAGTGGTGGCAAGAGGCTCAATGCTCAGCTTTTCCAATACTCTGTACCTTTCTTTTGGGGAGCAATTTTCTTCAGATGAATCTTCCAAGCTTTGTCTCTAGTGCAGATACTTGCAGGAACTGGCAAAAAAAGAGGTTGAAGAATTTGTCTCATCCAAGAAGTAACAGCAGGATTGGCAGCTGCTGCCAGAGAAGTTCTTGTGGCAGAGGAGAAGTCTGTGCAAGAAAGGCTGAGGATGGAGCTGCCCTGGGAGCTTGGAGCAGAGGCAAAGCAGCTGCAGCTCAGCTTCCTCGTGCCCCTCCTCTTCTGCTTCCCTCCCACTCCAGTCCCTGGATCTGCAGCTGTCGTACGTGCTCTCCCAGCTCTGCTCGGAGCTGTGGCAGTGAGAACAGATGCTGTCTGTGACCTGAGCCCTTCAGAAAATAACTCCTGATCAGCGCTGTCCCCACGCATTCCTACTTGCCGGGAGGGGAACAGTGGAGTAAAAGCAAGCTCTCATCCAAAGGGATGGGTCGAGCAGCAGCTGCTGAGTGATAGTGTGTGCAGTTCTGTGAGGAGCAGCGTTGGAACTGGCTGCATCAGGAGGAAAAAGGTTATAATATATTTTTTTATTGACAGAGCAGAATTCTTTTGTTTCACAGTCATTAATGTGCTCACATTGAGCATAAAGCAATCTAGATAGCTGTGTTTTCAGGACAAAAAACTGGGAAAAGCTTAGATTCAGCAGGTAGGTCCTGCCACATCTTGGATTCCTACCCATGTTCCTTAGTACCTGAATTTTCATTAATTTTGTTGATCCAGCTTTAAAGAAGTTCTGGATTCAACCCACTAGTGCCAAGAGCATCTGCACTGGAAAAAAGGGAAGGTCCATGGAACAGAAATATGGATTTTTTTTTTTAAAAAAGGAGTTTTATTAAGGATTAGTGGCTCAGTTATTGCAGTTTTGATGTTTACTTTTAGAAACAGTACATATGTTTTAGAAGGCACTAAGTAACTTGGTTTTAATGATCTGTTTCCTTATATTTCTTATGGGATTCTGTGAACTCTACAGGTAATGAGAGAAACAAAGTTTAGGCAAACACTGCCTGCACACAGTGATTTATGCACACAGGACAGCTTCTTGCATAGAAGAGCACACATCCCAATTTTTGGTGATGACGAGTCTAAGCACTTGGTCAGAGTGGGCCACCACTGGCTGCTGTGGGTGTGCGGTTAGACTGGAGGGAGCCCCTTAATTTTTGAAACAAAGTTCAGTAGCTGTGAATTGCCCTTTGTTGTGAATGGTCTCTACAGTCCTGTTGAGAGGTGCTAGTGCTGCCTTCCTTAGCCTGCTCTGATACACTCGTTTAAAATCTGTTATGAAACTAGACTCTATTTCCCATATAGCCTTGAGTCTGGTTATGGGGTGAGGTGGGAAGTGGGTGTGGATGAAAGATGTCTAAGTTGCAGTGGCAAAGATATCCGCCCTTGTGTGGAAGCGAGCAGATCATCGTGGCTGAACCACCTGCCGGGCTGCCTTGTGTGCCGTGTCACAGCACCTCAGACGCCGTTAAGTCTTCCAGTCCCCCAAATCTCTGTGTTTGCTGGGCTCTCTGCCCTCAGCTTGCAGACAGCTGCTTGCCATGCACCCCGTTTCAGGGACCCTGCAAGCTCTGGGGCTGTGCTCCGTGTTTCAGTGCCATCTACTGGTAGTTCACCTTCTTCGCGGCTTTCAGGCAGCCTCTCTGGCAGCCTTCGGCCTTTCTTTCCCTCGAACACACAGCCCCACCGATCAGTAATTAACTCTATCTGCTGTTGTTTTCCTCTGATCCTCCTGCATGTGCACACCCTTAAACCATTAAACTTAAATATACTTGCTTTTCCTTTTGTGATAATGTATGACCACTGTAAGTGGTTACTTCTTGTAAGATTACTTCTTGTAATACTATTTATATAACTTCATGTGACATTTTAGAGAAAGCTATTGAAAGTTATTTCAATAGCTGGTTTTGTATTTTAGATTTGTTCAGGTTTTGGTTTGTTTCCCTTTTCTTTAGTGGGCAGTTGTACCAGAAAGTATTATTTAAGAAGCACATATAGCAATCGTAGCAAATTAGAGCTTGCATATTTTTCTTTTAGTGGGTTTGGGCAAAAGAATAAAACCTGCAGCATAAGTGGTTTCTGCTACAGGGGATTTGAGACAATGCATGCAGGAATTTGAGAACTGCATGTGTCACCTGCAGAACAAACACAGCTTTGCAGATCTAAAAGACTGCATGGCACACTAAGTAGAAAATGGGCAGAGGATAGCACAGGTCTAGCAGTGAGGAAGGATAGGTCACGGGATTATTTAGATTTGTAAAGATGTTTTTTGAAAATCTCCAAAATTCTTACAGAAGGGACATTACTAGCTTTTGTGTCCATCTGCAGAGTCTTATTCAAATTTTTAAAAATTGCTCCGGGGTTGTTTTTTTTGTTTTGTTTTGGGTTTTTGTTCATTTGTTTGTTGTTTTTCTTGGTTTAGTTTGTTTTTTTTGTTTTTTGTTTCACACTTGAGTGAGTGTTATACCTGGGGGAGCAGGAGGAAAGTTGAATATTCTGGAAGGAAAGTGGCAGTGACCTGCTGAATTAGGCATCCAGTGAACTAGGTGCAAAAGCTCAGCTTGCTTTCACTGGGGAGCTGAGATGCTGCAAATCTGACTTCAGGGGAAGGCTGGCTGGTGTGGGAGTTTTCCTCATCTTACTTGGGAGTAAATAATTTCCAGTGGTAACTGGAACATTGATGGTGTTTCACCTGAAAACCAGCGAAGATTAATGCACTATAGATTGAGCTGCATGAAATATCTCGCCTCTACAAATTCTGCTGTTCTTTAGAAACTCTGTTGCTTCCTGAATGAAGACAACAGACATGTAAATGTGAGTAAGAGGATGTAGGAAAAGGAAACTGAATATTTTCTGTCAGAGGAAAAAAAAAAAAGGGAGACATCAACTCAAGCAAGAGTGAACTGGAAGCCAGCTGCCGTTGCCTTTGAGCTCGCGTTGGGCTAAATGAAAGCACTGGGCTCACACGCTGTGTCCCTGACTGAGCCAGCACTAGAGGTGCCTTGTTGAGAGAGGACAGCACTGGACCTCTATGGATAAATTGGTAGTCCTACAGCAAGGAGAAGAGGGGGAGAATGTTAGCCCTCGGAACAAGGGGGGGAAGAAGACCCAACACATTAGATGGTGGTATTTAAATAGCAACATTTTTAGCATGTGTAAGTACAAACTAATTTGTCCATTTTCTGATTGCTAATGGGTGCTTCAGCCCCTAATTACGCTGAATATCAAGTATGTTGCAAATCACTCTTACTGGTTTGATAGTCGTGGTTCAGATATTTGATACCTGTGCATTAGCTCTCTAAGCCTCTTGACTGCTGAGTGGGATGAGGGCACTCAAGCATAACAGTGATCAAGGACCTTACTGTCACACTTCTCTCTCTGGAGAACGTGGGTTATATCTCAGATCCATTTAAAGAAGAACAAATAGGCATCCAGCTCTAGAAGTCCAGTTTGTGGCTTTGAGTTTGGCATCTCTGTACACTGTGCTCTTTCGAAAGCTGACTTGGTCAGAAAAGCCCTTTAGGCTGAGTATTGAGCTACCTAGATGCAGCTACTAGCAATTAGCAATAGCAGGTCTGAAATCTCTGCACCTTGATTGCAACAACCCTCTCTAGTTGGGCTCCTGAGTTTGGCTGTGCCCTGGTGAGAGAAGGTGCAGTGTTCCTTCCTGAAGTATTACCCCAAGAGAGGTGGGAGGTCCTGCTGCCTGCTCTGCATATATTGTCCCCAAAATTGAGAGCCCAGATTCAATTCCTTTCCAACCCCACATCATCCCTGTCCTAAAGGAACTGAAACCTTCCTCCCCTAGACACTGAGATACTTGTCCACCAGGCTGTAAGCCAAGCTCATGTAGGAACCATGATGAAGTCCTGCAGAGAGTATACACATCACAGGGCGAGAAGAAAAAAATAATTGAAAGTTCAAGCCAGGCATTTGGTGGAGGAATGAGGGGATTCTGAAGTGTGACTTCTCTGCTTCATGAATTTTACGGTTGAAAAGTCAATATAGTGAATAAGTAAATGCTTTCAGTTTTTGTGAGCTGTAAAGTTTGAGTCTCTTGAGTGGCGCATTGGAATTGAACCAGTGTATCTCATTCTGGCTGTGAAAAGGGTAAACGTTGTATGCTACGAAAAAATAGAAGCATCTTTCATGAAGAGCCTGAAATTGTTACTGTGCTATGTCAGTATGTGAAATAAACTGCAACTTCAGGGGCATAAAGAGCCAGTCCCTCTCACTTGTGATTCTTGGAGGACTGGACAGGAGTTTGGTAAACAGTTGCCCATTTGGCACAGGCCTGTGTGTGTATGCACAAGAGCGCCTTCAAAGCAGGGAAGGATTTGGTTTAATCGAACAGCTGGCTGAAAGGGTACTCTGCTGCATACAGGTAATTAAGTCACAATCACCAAAGATCAATCATTTGGTCTCTTTTGAAGAGTTTCAACTTGATTTGAACAGTTTATTGGGCTGTAAAACTCTTTCTTGATGAATGAAGTTTAGATTGAACATAATTGAGAAGAGAGTCCTTTTAATTTAATTGATGACAGCTTCTAGCACAGCTGCTCTGAGCTCTGTGACATTGCCATTGAGATGGTACGGTCAGGATTTAAAGCAGATGGAGCTTTATTGATTTCTTAATCCTTTTGATCAGTTTGTGCTATTTTTCTCTTCAACAAGACAATCATGAACTGTTTGAGTGGGCTCTTGGCTGTCTCTGTGGATCTGCTTTGTTTGTATTGCCTAAGTGTTGGCTGAGGTAAGAGCTTGTGGAGTCTACAGCCATGTAACAATGGCAAAACAAAGCATATTCTTAAATGTAAATATAAGTTAAATACTGAAATTATGACAAACCAAGCAAAAGTGTTCTGTGCTTTCCATCCCCATCAAGGACAGGAAGATCATAAGGGTGTATCTACCCACATTTGCATCAGAAGTGCGCTTTTGAGCTGAGACTGCTAATTGTTCTTGCTGCTTGTGGCTTGTACCACAGTCACTCTCCAAATCAGCTTCCTAGCAAACACGTAATCTAAAATATGATAAACTGAACTCTGGAAATGTTCTGATCTGGCAGAACTTCATGTTATATTTCATTCTATAACAAAACAGCTCATTTTCTGAGTAATGTAAGCTGTATGAAAATAGTCACCTGTAATGGTGCAGAGACAAATCCAGTGTTATAAAAAAATCTTGGATGTATGAGAAAAGCTAAGATATTTATTTAGAAGCTTACAGAACAGATATAATTAAATAATAATAACAAAAAACCCCACAAACAACTTCCAAAGAATTACAGCTTCAGTGTGTACATAATTTGGCATCACCTAAGCCACAGACGTATGTGGCTCACGTTCAAACAGTTGTCTTTAAGAGTGCCTCTGCAGAAAGCTGCAAAACAAATCAGAGATTTGCATTTCTTATCCTTGAAGAGCTGTTTTGTAATGACTTGTAAAGTCAGTCTCCAAGGAAGAAAATTATGTTGGTAATAAACAGATCACTTCAACCTAATGTAGATCAAGGGAGCAGAAACTTTTCATCCCATCTTCCCCTGAGCACTCTACTGTGTAGTTACTAAAACAACTGATAATAATCTCTTTGCCAAGCACTTTTATCTCTTGACGTGTTGTTTTATATTGTATGCCAAGATAAAGACTTTCTTTCTCAATGCCAGAACTTACAGTCTGCTAAAGAAGCAAACTTAAATATACATTCTAGTAAAAGGCTTAAGGCTCTCAATAGCTCTTACACACTTCATATGCTCTGCTAAAATAGCTTATCTGCCTTAAAAAAAAAAAAAGTTTTATTTTTTAAGCAGAATGTCTTTTGCTCCCTGTCTTCTGTGACTTGAAAGTTCAATGTTCAAAATGCTTTTTTTACAGTTCAACTTCATGCTGCCTTCAGCGTATTCTAACTTCTTCACTGGAGTAGAAAGTAAGTCATGCAAAACTTGCACTGATTTATAGTACAGGTTTTAGATTTGGTATGCAGTATATGCTTAGGTCAGGAAAGGTTGTAATATGCAAAAAACTGATTCAATCTTTTGTAATTAGGTACTCTGTAAGGTTACATGGGAGACTGTTTTTAGTTAACCATGTTTTATATACAAACAATCATGTAATTCAAAACTATAGATGAATAACATAAATAACTTACATCATTCTCTCTACATTGCAGGAGCTCTAGATAATATAAAGGGTAATTTGTTAAAATACGTTTTAACTTAACCTGTGTTTGAAGTCTTTCAACTCCCACAATGAATGACCCAGTAATGCAAGGTCTGATTCTTTTGTTTAACTTCCTTTGAGATTATCTAGGTTAACTATATGTATGTGACAGGAACTCTTGAGTACATTTTTCTGTGAACTGCAGTGAGAATCTCTTTGAAGTGAGGTACAACTCAGCCCTACTGGCAGAAATATATCCAAGCTGAATAACTGACTTGAAGACTAAAGTTGAACTATTCAGCTATCTTTGATTTGTTAGCTGTAAACCTTTTAGTGAAACCTTTTCCTTTGGGTAAAGAATCAATAACAATACTTTCCAATTACTTGAGAATATTCTCAAAATATCCACAGAAATCTTTGGCAATACTGATGAATTAGACTGCTAAGAAATGAAATTAGTAGTTTGGCGAAAGTTTTTCAGCTTCAGCTACATACTTAGTCAACAGTCTGAGTCCCACCAGTTCCACTCTTGAAAGCAATGGCAACTTGAAGGCTCTAAGAATTCAGAATTCAGGCAGTGACTTCTCTCTGTGTAACAAGTATCATGATTGCACATATGAATAAAAGCAGCAGTGTAGAAATATTGGGCTCTCTCTATGTAAACTGAAGTCTGTGATGACATTGACTTTGCTTTAGGCACTTTGGCAGCCTCTTTTGGAGAAGTAAATTAAGAACTGGTGACTTCCCTATCTCTCCTAAACTAGCTTATATCACAGGCAGGTCTGGTTAAGCACACAGCAGTTTACATGCTCCTCAGTGTGGGATTAAATCCTTCACACAACTTTTTCGTGTCTTCCTTACTGGACAGGTAGATGTATGACAGCCATTGCTGATTATAAATACCCTACAAATTACTTTTGCCTTAAAATTTATAATAAAAATAAAATAACTCCTTTTGAATAGCCAAAAGTATTGTATCCACACTTTGCATGCAGACTTTCTTCTGCAGTTTAATTTTTGCTAAGGCAGGTAAAAGTGTTTAACAAAGCTTGTTATTAATTTGTGACCGAGTAACAAATTATGATCTTGGCTCTCATAGAGTTTGTATTGGAATAAAGCTATGGAAAAAGAAGATTCTTGGGCATAGAGTGTTGGCAGGTATATGTAAAACTAGGACAAGAAGATGCCAAACCCATAATTAACCTCAAAGCAGGATGCGTGTTGATACTGGTTGCTTATTCTGTAGAGAATAAGGAACATGTTTTGGCTTGTGTCATCAGATTCAAGACAACATATCTCTTCCTGTGTGCTCCTGTGGTTTTGTGCACAGCTCTTTTGTGAACTAAGCGTGATCAAAGTGATGTGATGTCTCACGTTATGGCCTTACACAGCCGAACAAGATGCCTTGATTTGGGTCCTCATATGTGATATATTTGTAAACACTCTATGCAAAGGGTAATCAAATCCCAGTGCGGAGTCTGAGGAGCCGTACTTATGTTGTGAAAGCTAGGAGCAGAACATCACCCTGGAGAGGCACTGCTCCCCTTGTTAAATATGAGACTTGCTGGTGTTCTGATGAAGAAAGGTGAGAAGATATTACAACTTCGCTGGAGTTTATGTACTTGGTCCTTTCTGATTTGAAAAACAATTCATTCTGACATTCATGACAGCACGAAAACACTTAGCTTCTCATGGTGATAAACTAGTTTAAGGCCAGTTCACAAACCTATTTTTCCTCTGTGTGTGTCGACTTGACCTAGCTGGCTGGGTAAGATCACTTGTCCAGTTCATCTAATACTCCTCTTTCTGTAACAAGGCACACTGTCAGCTGGCCAGCTCTGGAGCAAAACAAGATTCTGCAGTAGTTCTGCTGAGTAAGTCCTGGTCTCTTGCTGCGCAAATAGCCCTTTTGCTCGGTCACTCCAGACTGTATCACAAAATGCTGCTCATTACGAAAGGAGGCACGTTAAGTGTACACGCTGCGCTTTAATATCATCTTAGCAAAAAGTTTCCATGGTGATTTTTCTCTCACAGCTGCAAGAGAGCTCTCTTTTCAACAGAGACACGGCAATTTTCTGTCCACTGCCTTACTCAGAGTACTGCCATATTCCTCAATTAAAGAAACACAATATGTTGTAGAGATGATGAAGTAACTTGGAAATAACGGATCCTAAATTGAGAAAGTTTCTGATCTAACAAACGCATCCCAAGGCAACGGTACTTTGAAGTGTCTTAACAACGCTTCTTTTAAAAAAAAATATATATATTCTTTTTTAATATATGTATGATTTCTTATTTACCCACAGCTCTGGATGTTTAAGAGCACATGCTTGTGCTTCCTGTCAGATTCTGAGGCAGCTGACTTAAAATACTTGCAGCAAATTTTAAAGTTTTCAGATGCGAGTTAATAATTTCTCTGAAGGCCTTTGACAGACTTTGAATGAGCGATTTTGCTTATTTTCCTGTTTGTTCAGCACAGTCTGGACAAGATGGCACAACTAGTCTATTTATTTCCATTCTGCATTTAGGCTCCTACTACTTCTGAAGTAGAATGACAAGCTCAACTTGTGTGTGTGCCCAATATAGTTAGTTGCAGATATGTAGCAAAGTCATTGCATAAGCTTTTAGAATTGCTAATAAAGTGACAAGCACAAAACTGATTATTTAGAATCTTGGTATAAGAACATTAATGTGTTTCAGTGTAAATACAGTAGAAATCTACCATATAGTGGATGTCTGTTGTATTTGTAGCTCTGTTGTGGTACAGTGAGGTCTAACAGTCAATAGCAGACCTTCTGTATCCCTAGGCATATTTAGCTTGCTGTTCTTCTTTGTCCTGTAACTTGTGCCTAGGCCTGTGACTTGGTAGATACATTGTCACTGTAGGATCCAAAGGTCTTGTTTTGGATTGGGGCATGGATTAGTAATAATGCTTGGACCGCTGCAGAGGCTTGAAACAGGCTCTGTGCAGGAGGGGGGGAAGTAAAACGCTGAGTTCCCCATCCGTCAGGGCTGAAAATCAGTCATGACATTTAGAATATTGGTAAGGACCCATCTCCTGAAAATGAAAGAAAATAGCTTATTGCTTTTTGCCTATATGCCTTGCTGATATTTTGCTCTCATTACCCTGAGTCTTCTCAAGAAAGACACATGTGAGACCTCTTCAATGGCTCTCAAAAGCTCGAGCTTTTTCTGGTAAATCCTTAGCTTCAGAGACCCAAAGGCATTTGAGGGCAGTTCCTGCTTTTCCAATGCACAGTAATGTGTGACCACAGACTGGGAGATGTCCTGGGAGACAGAGGAGGGCAGGAGGCAGGCCAGGAGCGCTGGTGGCTGAGCTTACACTGTCCTGCTGGCTACCAAAAAGGCAAGCTGGAGCTGACTTAGTGCTTTGACAGGAGTGGGATGGACAGAAGGAACAGCGGGACAGACTGTGATTCCTCCCAAGTAGTGGGGGAAAGCAGATATGGAGTCACTTAGTGAGAATTTGCCTCCAAATGATTAGTTCTAGTCTTCACTTTGTGTATGTGTGTGTACAAATGCAAAAGCTATTGTTTTGTTGAGTATATTAATTTCAGGATTGACACTTGAAACTGGAAAACCTTGTCTGCCTCAATATATTTTGTTAAATGGGGTGGAGGGAGGGGAAGGCAAACAAACGAAAAAATCAAAAATTCTCAAAGGTTTCTTGATTTACTGCCATACTCACCAGCATACTACAGAATAACTGACTTGGCTTTCTTTGTGAAATTGCATTTTACATTGATATTAAAAAAAAAAGTATGTGCGTGCTTTAATATTAAAGGGAGGACAGAGCACTAAAACTAAAATCAGTAGTACCTAGAGTCTTCCAATATCCTAGAGTACGCTGACAAGCTTGTAGTTAAAGGTGGTTGGGAGCTTCTACTAATAATAATTTTATGGTGGAAATGCTTATTTCCCACACTGAAAATTTTTGCTGAAAATAGCCTGCTAGCTTCTTGGGACAAAAGGGGAGGGAGAAGGGCAATATCCTCAGCTCTAACTTAAAATGGAATGTATCAGGCACTAAATATAATTATTCTTGTTAACGATGTTGTAATCTACAAACAATATTATGTACAACTTCAATTATATTTATGTGGAAATATCTTTGGGAATTTGTTATGTCTTGAGAGCACAATTAATACTAATTATAATTTAGTGGTATAAGTAGCAAACCATAAGAGCTTTAAAGCAAAGATACATAGGAAGGTTTAAAGTCAGTGGAAGACAATACTTGAAACTTTTCTCATACTCATCTATGTTAAAAAAACAATTTAAAAAATTGAGAAGACACCATCCTCACCATAATCTAGCCGTTGTTGTGTGACAGTAATTTGAAGCGTTGTGTGGACACAGTCTTACGCACCGATGAACAGTGTAACCTGACAGTCACACCTAGGGAGTTTTTTGCTGCTGAGAGCACAGTGTCAGTGACTTCAGTGCCTGAAACACTCCTGTCCTTCCTGAGCTCTATCATCTTCCATTTCTCCAGAGTAATCCTGAGAACAAACACAAGTTAAAACAAACAAACAAAAGTAAAAATGAGAATATTATGTGGGCCAAGGCACAGAAATGTTATTTGCAGCGCTGCATTCATGAATGTTGGTCATTTTACACCACTGAAAGATTCAGTTTAGGTGGATACTTACACCAGCCGACCTGTTGGCTGTGAGCACAAGGGTAAAACACCTCCAGAAACAGTAGCCGCTCTATTTCAGGGCATGAGCTCCAGTCAAGGAAGGAATAAGGAGGACTCGAGCCTGAGTCAAGGGTTATCTGGACATCATCTGCAAATCAGAGACAATGATGATGACTTTTAGGCAACCCCCCCCCCAACTCAAAGCAAAGTCTTTGAAACTGAAAGGAAAAAACCAGCCTGATATTAGGTGGCATGAATGAAGCTGATTAAGTGGACTTCTTATAACCTGGGTTATGTCATTGGTACCAAAAGGATTGGCTTTTCTCAGAAACCTGTGCTGGGTGGGAAACGCATCATTTGTTGGAGCCTGCTGCCCTGCCTGGCAGTGGGTGCCCAATGTCACCAGGGCAGCTGCTATGTTAGATAGATAGGAATGGCTTTGCTATTGCTGAAAAATTGGAGTAGAGAGTGGCAGAAATAGAGCTTTGAGAATTCTCCTTTAAAAAAGGAAAGAGTGCTTATATAGGAATAAACCCAGAGTGGGAAAACAATTTATCTAAGTACTTTTTATTTTTAAACTGTTTCCAGAAGCCTTTTTAGTTATAATTCCTAAACTGAGTAGTCAACAACCTCCCACAACACCCGTCTGAAGCAAGCTGGTTTGCATCCTCGTTCACAGAAATGGTCTATAGTCCTGACAATTAGCAACCTGCCGTTAGACCACAGATTTGATATGATTTTAATTGGGAAGCTCCTGCCACCTTGTGGCAAGCACTTTCACCTTTCTTGAATCGAAGGAGTTCAAGTGGATACCTAATACCTTTGTAGGACTAATGTATAGCTAAACAGAAAACAGGGACACCAGATGCTATGTTTGGTTTACTTCACTATTTGGGCATTATCACTTGCAAATATTACTAGTATTTTAAAATAAGCATAATTTAAATGAATACATAACCTCATTGTAGCTTTTCTTTTTATGCAGCTGCTTCTTCCATCTTTTTTGCCAACAGACTACAAAAATTAGTTCTGTGGAAGTAGAATATTGAGCCAGAACCCACAACAACTTTGGTATTTGTATAAAAAGTCATTTATGAGAGTCATGGATAGTGTCAGTGTAGTATTCACTTGTGTTCATCCTGTAAGATGTCTGCTTTCGTTATGGCACTATGTGCTTTCAGCTGTAGGAAACATTTGGCTATAGCTTCCTTCCTAGTGACTTACAAAGCTTTTGTGGCAACTTTATGTGCTTCATGAAGCCTTTTCTCTGCTCAGAACATGGGAAAATAAAACCAGCACCTGTGAAGATACACATTAATCTTTGTACTCCTTCCCATTTCTTTTGCATTTGGTGACTGGTGTCAAAGGATGTGGTTCTGTATGTACGTATCATGAGAGTATATGGCATCATCTGAACTGTTTTCACGGATGCTGGTCAAACCAGGGTCATGAAACTGTGGCAGCTTCAGCCACCCACAAGACAAGAATAGCATGGGATAAAGAAGTTTTTAACTGACTTGGTTTGTAACCTCTTTGATTTCCCACATTTAGATTAATATTTTTCACAAGATCTTATCTGAGCAATATATTGCAACCATGCTGATTTAAATTTATTAGAACAACCAACGGGCTTCCCATCACCACCCCCTTTCCAAGTGAACTCACTCAATTTTAGGACCTGAAACTAATACTGAGATCAGGAGAAGAAACAGATGGAATTTAATTTGCAATAGTTAAGACTGCCCATATTGCTATTTTTATGCTAACAGAAATCTTGATACATGGGATTTCCTCTTCCTGACGTGTTATAACAATTTATAGTTAAAACACTGATGCCTGCGATCAATAAATGCTCAACTGCCTGTCCTGGAGATTGCAGTCATTATATGGAAGTAAGACACCGGGTTTGTTTACTTGAAAAGCAACACTTATAATACTATGTTAATGTGGCTTGTCACTAAGCCATTTCACTGTGTGTAGTTTTAAAGCATATTCCTCCACAAAACTATATCCATGCCAGATGCTGGAGTGCTGTTATGTAGGGTGGGTGATGCCATGAGGGATTTTATGGAGGAACCGAAGTGCAGTTAGAAATGGCTGCCACAGTAGGCATCTGCGTTTGCAAAACCCCACTTGCCCAGCCGTAGGAATCTATAGTTTTATCTGTGCTGGTAGTAGAAACACTAGCACTTTGAACATGTAAGTATTGAAATTAGTGAAACTGCTGTGTGGCTGGAACAAGCCTTCCTTGTGTCAAAAATAGTTCCAACACATATTGTTATCCCTGTGTGTCCTGACAGCAGCCGGTATGAGTGTAAGTGCTGCAGTAATTTTATAGCTTCTCAGCTTGCTCCAGAGTATGTCTGAGGTGGGTACAACATGATATAAACAAATAGGGATAGCTATTATCAGAGAGAGACAATAAAGATAGCTCTCAGTATATTTATCAAGAGAACAGTCCTGCCAGATGGACTCTGCAGGAAGGACATACATCACAAATGCCACATTATAAGAATTACTATATGCAAAAAGCTGCTAAGGCTCATCCAGGGCTATTGGAATAAAAAGGTAGAAGAAACCTGACTCTGAGCCAAAGGAAGAATTTGGCTTTAAGCAGCTTTAAAAATCAGTTAAATTCTGAATCTGCAAAGAGATGAGCTGTTTGAAGTCTGAGGAGGAGCTTAGTGGCCAAGCAAAAATTGTTCTTGAACAGGGAGTTGGTGAGCTTAGTTTTCCTGGAGGCACATGGAAACATGGATTTTCAGGTAGAAATCAGATCAGAGATGAAACTTGACTTTGCAAGGGAAGAAAATTGACAAAACAGGAAAAATAGTTACAAGCAATGATGGTTATGTGATATTACTTCGGAAGAAGAGGATGAAAATTTGAGAAGTTGAAAATTAACAAGGAAACATGAGCTAGAACTAGATCACAAGTGGGAAAATTAATCTGGGCCTGTTATTTGCTGCTTTAAGTTAAATTTGGGAGATAGTTTTTCCTGTCATAGGCATAAAGATGGACCTGGCCCGGATCAAGCTTCAGATTAGGTAGAAGATATTTTCTAAAGAAAATATTTGTCTTTTCTCTTGATACTAAATTAGTGTTGTTTAGGGTTCCTTAGCCCACTTGAGTTGATGGTAAATGTTTATAAGTGAACTTCACCAAATTAGCAATGTGCATCAGAATTCCAAGTGATTTGGGGGTTCTGTTTAGGTTTTCCAGTTACTGGGAACTTGGGGATTGATGACAAACGTACGTTCCAGTTAAGACACGACTTGTGCAACAGCTCTGTGGAAGTTTTGATTATGAGACTTGGTTATTTCCCTGTGATGGAATCATAAACAAAAGCATGGTGCCCTTTTGGCTTTCTGTACAAAGCATGAAGTAAAATAAAAATAATGATAAGCAAGGTTTGCTTCTTGGGAAAATGTAGGATCATGTTTTTGCAGATATTTCTTTGTTTACAACCTGTCAGCTCCCACAGGGGGACAGAAAAGTCCCAACAGGTTCAGAGACATAGGTGTATTTTGAAAAGTCACCTGTAACTTTTGAGTATTTTGACCTTCACAAATATCATACAATGACCCTGTAAGTCCTGACTAAAATCTAGCAGGTATAGTAACAAGGGGCAGATATTTATTGGCTTAGGTATAGTCAATGTAGCAAAATTAGGTCAGCAGTAAGGTACATACCTGTACCTGTGTTTGCTGTAAATTCGCATCTAAGAGACTCAGAACAGGTCAGCAAGTGGATGAGGGGCAACCATCACAGACTGCAGCAAGGGAGATTCCGGCTGAATGTAAGGAAAAAATGATAATGACAATATGAATAAGCAAGCACTGAAACAGGTGCTTAGAAAGGTTGTATTATCTTTTTCCTTGATGATACCAAAACCTCCACTGGATGAGGGCCTGAGCAACCTGACCTGACTTGGAAGTTACGTTTGCTGAGATCAGGTGGCTGGACTAGATGACATCCCACAAGAGATCCCTTCTGACCTAATTTATTCTGTAATCAGAGGCACCTATTTTTAAAACAAACAGAGCAGCGTTAAACACATACATTAGTTAACTGATGTATGGTGGACACAGCCTGCCACAAGAGGGAGGATATGCTGGATTTTGAACAGGGCGCAGCCCAAAGCTTCTGTGTTCCCTGGTTAGGCGGCTGCTGAGCTGAAAGCTCTTTCACAGACCTTGTATCTCTGAAAGGAGCAAACTACAAATTCCTGTTGAGTGTGAAGCCTGTGACACATGTGCTAAAGAAATAAAGGACGTTTCTTGGCTGCTGCTCTGATGCCAGGAGGACCTGGTGCCAAGCTTTAGCATCCAGCACAGTGGAATGTGGATTTCAACTCGGCTGCATTTTCCTAAGAAGGTAACCTGCTCCAAGGAGCCTTTAAATAAACAAGAAAAAGCTATAAGTCTCATGTCAACTTCCACTTTTCAGCTCTGCTTAGTCAGCAGGGAAAAAAGCTCTGTGGGGCTTGTATTGTAACTGTTGTTAAATAGGAGTGCCTAATATATCGCGTTCTTAATTTTGTGTAATGTTTGCAATACTTCCTCAGTTTTCAAGAACTGATTTCTGACTGATGATATACTTATGTGTCTTTTCTTACCTGAGCAGTTTCAAAGGCAAATGAGTCTTACTGTCAAATTATAAAGAATATTTTACATGAAACCTAGAAGGTACTTTTATATAGCGAATCTATAGGAAATTCTTGTAGCTACCAAAAGTCACATTTCTGTACCAATACACAGAATGGAGATTTGGTAATATAATTTTGTATTGGTACATATAATTGGTACATATAATTTTTGTTAGCAGTCAAACCGCTTGAAGAACATGTAGGTACATTTTCCACTTAAAAATTTTCCTGAAAATTGCTATGGACTTAGAGTTGATGGAAAATTTACAATGTGTAGCAGTTTTTATAGCATCAGAACAGTGTTATTTTGTAAAAAAAGGCTTGCTGCTTTCTCATTAAGCATTTTGAACTGACAAATTTTGTGGATTTCTGAAATAGCAGTTATACTGTACTGTGCCGCGGAGTACATAATAAATATAAAATATTAGTGTCCCCTTTAGTATCATTTTGTCAGGATCTGCAGAGTTCTAGATATACAGGTTGCAGATCTGATCTATATTTTGGTTTGAATAATTTGAAACCAAAGAAAGTCTGCAAAAACTAATTTGCCTTTGTGATGCCACCTTGCCAGAATTTTGCTGCTTGGGGAATTTTTTGACCTTTCTTCTTCAACATTTTACATGCTGAGCTGCCACAAACAAATTCAACAATTTCTAGATTATATTTCTTATGCATATTTATGGGAAAAACCCTTCTTCTCTAAGACTACACACCCATCTGAGGAAGGATGTGGGGATGTGTAATTGCTGTTCCTCAAGATCTTTCGTTTGCGTGCCATGACCAGAAGAAAACAAAGTGCTCTCTTTTAGACTGGAAAAATGTGGGCAGCACCAAAAAAAAAAAAAAGCTCATTGTGTGTTTGAAAAATGCTCTCTTTAAACTGTTCATGGCCATCTCTACTGACAGTTCTTAGTTGAGTGTGCTGCTTAACACAGCTGTGGGGACAGACGGGTGAACTCCACTGTGACACAAGCACTCGAATAGGCTTCCTTGTGCTCAAGCAGAGTTCCTTACCTGTGAGAGCAACAAGGCTTCATCTGTTATGGTAAAACTCAGTTGTTAATGCTCAGTCATGCTCATCCTTGTGGCCTTTCTCCGTCTCTCACTATTTTGTAGCATTATTTTTTGAAAGCAATATCCAAATACTTCCAGACTATTAGAAATATTCTGGAACTGGGCAAAACCCTGCCAAAAAGAATGAGTCTGTCAGGACTAGGGGCTGGAGGGGACGCGGCTTGCACTGACCCTGGAATGAAGAGCAGCACATATTAAACAAGGGACAGGGGTCCAAATGGGGTGACTGGGAGGAAGAGCATTCCTGTCATGTAATCTGCTGTCTACAGCTTTGAAACCTGTTGTGGTCCATACAGTAGGGAGCACACTCACAGAGGGCGGTACTGGAGTAGTTGTTTGCTGAAGTGTGTATGTGTTATTCAATGGGTTCTGGTTTGCATTCCAGGAAAGCAGCTTTTCTAGATCTGAGAAAAAAACAACTGTGCATTAACAAAGAGGCCAGCTGACTCCCTGCATCAAACATTCCTGGCCAGCCCTTCCACTGAGATCAGCACTCTTAGGCTTTTTACTTCAAAATTACTAGATTGGGCAATTTGAATTTGTCAGAAAGTCTTAAAAACTGTGGATAGGAAATAACAGTGAAGTAAAGGATGAGAACCTAACAGGAAATAAATCAGTACTTGTCCTTTTCTTAAGGAATGTTATGAGAAATCTTTCTGGAGTTAAAACATAGTTTTTATCTACAGTAATAAAATTTGTTATGGAATTTATTTAAAGGAGAAAGCAATGAATCTCCTACACCTCAGTTGCAAAGAAGACTTGCCAACTGAGGTTCTATTGCCTGGCAGTCTACATGTGCTGTGGATAACATGTGCGATACCCAAGGGTGCACTTAAATTCAAGACTGAAAGCTAAGAGTGACTTTCCCTCTATATGGAAGTACTGTAATTGCCCTGGGTTCTTCCTTCCCAGGAAGTTTGGGACAAGCTGTCCTGCTTGTTTCTTTCTCTTCCCTAGACAGCTGAAACGCCTTCCAACCATTACTGTATCCCTATTTTAAGCAATTATTTTAACAGCACCATGTTTTCTTGTTGCTTAGTGGCACTTCATTGCACCTTTGCACAGGCAGGGAAGGAACAGCAGGTTGGAAATTATAGATTGTGATACAGCACTAGGGAGGTTTCTGAGCAGGAGAACAGATAAACATCACATGATTCAGGGCTGGTGACAGCAGAAGGAATTTCAAGCAAAAATTGAGAAAGATTTGAAAGACTGTCTTGATGACAAGGTGAATTTCAAAGGTATCAGTATGCTTAGAAACATACTTTGTAGTATGATGCATGTGTTCTGCTCCTAGAACTGTTTAATATTTCTGTATTACTGATTATGTTTAATTATTATTGAAGGAACAGGGAGAATCCAGGCTTTTGCCAGCAATCAGCAGGGATGTTTTCACCTAAGGTGCTGGTCACCATGTGTTTTCTATGCTGTTGCAACTAAGCTGCTTCATGATCTGAGGTTATTAATTCAGAGCTACACTAAGAATTATCTAGATGAGCTCTTCAGCATAACTGGACTTGGGAGGATGTACCTTCTTAATTTTTCAGTATATGTTACTATTTTGAGCTGCAAGTTCTATTTTATTGCACTTTATATATTTGATTTGGCCCAGTAATTCAACAAATTCAAGTCTTAATGTAATGGCTGTCATGAAGTGTTTTAATAAAGAATAAGATGGAAAATAAGGACTTAAAAAGGATGAAAGAAATGCCATTCCTAACTGAGATTTGCTGCACTTAAATAGCAGCTGTTCACTGAACCTTCTGCACGGAGGTCTGGCCTGGCTGCTGGAAAGCAGAGGAGTCAGGCAGTTTGCCCATACTGCCGAAGATGGTGAATGACAGAACGATGCAGAAAAACTTTCCTTTTTTTATTGTGCAACTTTCCATTAAAATGGAGCAAAAACCTAAACCAAAACAAAACACAAAAGAGCCACCCCCCTTATTGCATCCTTATATAGCAGATCTGGCCATCCTGCTCATTCTAGCCCTCTCCTCCCTGATGGAGGAACACTCAGTGTAACGTGTTTTCTCAGCATTTGCATTCCAGTGATAGTAACTTCCTGTTTATGAAGGGCTTAGAGAGTGTAAACCGATGGTAGAAGCTAACTAGTGTGAAGTAGTAAAGCTTTATTTCTGTAGCGTGTGCCTATTGCAGCTCTCCAGGGACTGTCATTGTCTATTTTAGGCTGTGAGATGATGGCTTTTCTAAGCTTGATCCCCCAAAACTGCTGTGCCTATCCTGTGTGCAGAGGTATATTGGGGATGAAAAGCTGTTACGCTCTCAGTGACAGATGCAAAAGTAGATAGAAAGAAACATTTTGGCTCTGAAGTATAATGTGGAAGAAGAGAGAGAGCTTCATTTTGCACTTCTCTCCTTATCTTTTCCACATTGCGTGTGCGTCTGTATGTTGCAAGCCTGTGATATTTTGTGTGGCTGGAGTGGACCCAAAAGTCGGAAGAAAGTTTTCTCGAAGCGCTCACTCTCCCTTGCAGTGTTACGCATATTTCTTTGGGACAGACTCCGCTGCAGTGGCCAGCTCAGAACTGAAGATGTGTATTGCAGCTCCTGGAGCAGCGTCATGAGGCTGCCTCTGGGATTGTCCCATGGGACTAATGGTGCGCTTTGCTTTGCATACCCCAGGGCTGGGAGAGACGAGCTTGGCAAGAGAAGTAGCAGGCTGTTGGGGCTGCTGTACTTTATATCCCCAGTGCGTAGTACCTTCCAATTTGTTTAATAAGGTTGATTAAAATAAATCAAATGTAAGCGAACTGCTGCAGTTTTAAATGTGTGTAAGATTCCAGTAGGATTCTGTTTAACTTTTCTTTTTAGAATGTGTCCTTTTCCATAAATGGATTTTATTGAAAACAAGTAATAGAAGGAAATAAAACACCACATAACAGTAGCACATTAGGGCTCGTATTTTGAACGTGGGTTTTGCTGTACCTAGATATAATGTGTAAGCCTGTGTATCTGTGACCTGCCTCATTTTTTTTTCCAAAATACACAATCTATGAGTATTTGATTTCGTTGAGTAAAAGTAACGAGGTCAACTTGTTCAGCACTGATGCATCACAGTTGTTTTCAATGACAATTCAAATATTTTCCTGCTACAGGCAGTATTACAAAGAAATTGATAGAAAATGACCCTCCCAATATCCACACCTCCCCCCCCGCCATATACAAATATAAAGCTGTGGCAACACATAAAAGCAGAAAAATCTTTCCAGTGTGGGAAGAACAGAGAAGACTCCCTCGCTAAATGTGCAGACATGAGAGGAATAAGGGCTCATTCCATCAGCTGTGGTACAAATCCTGTACAAATTCAAGTGTTGCCAGGGAGTCAGCTGTGCTCAGGGGAAGGACAGTCTGGGAGTTTCGTCCCACTCTGGGAAGGTCTGGGCCTTATTCTGCCCCAGGGGAAGTAGCTGGGCCTGCAGGAAACCGTTCCTGTGAGAAAACTCAGATGCGTAGGCTTATGATGTAAATTCGTTCCCATATTGTTGTAAGGGCCCAGCCAAATCTCTTAAGTTTTGTACACGTGAGAAGAAATTTGGAGTCAATCACCTCTGCTACATTTGTTAATGAATGAGAACATACACTATTCAGCATTCTGGAAGGACCAATCTATTTCTAGCATGCTTTCCTCTATGTAGCGTTAGACCTCTGTACTTTTCAAATACTCTTTATGCTATTTCTTACATTATATTTTTCTTGTAGGAAACATTCAGGAGTGAGGGTTATTAATTTTCTTTAGTTAGTCCCACAGCTCCGTGGTATCATTTTTCTATTGGATCTTCATTTGTGCCTGCATATTACTGTGTTTATTCAGCTGTCCTAGAGCTTCTTTCTGAGACCACTTCAGGGCTGATTTTAAAGCAGCTTCTCCATCTCCCCTTCCTTTTGTATAAGCTTGTATGTTCCCCTTGTTCAAAAGTACTTCCTGCCAGATGGTCCCACAGTTCAATGCATTCCCAAATCTTGTGAAACAGAAAAGGCCTGAGACAGTTTCTCAAAAAAGGAACGTTAGGAATTTCTGTCAAAGTTAAAGGATTTTTTAGTTTGCACCTTTCTAAACCCAAGTTGTGAGGTCTTTTTTTTTTTTTAATATATATACACTTTTACGTTATTTTAATTTGATGCAAAAGGCATTAATTTTTGTTTTAAAACAATTGCACAGCCTAACTAAACTTATACTGACTTATTTAATATAATTCCTTTACAAATGTATTTACATTTCATCAAGCAGACGCAGGGCAAATAAGCCAGTTAACTTTTCCTTTGATTTACACTGCATATTACAGGTGACAGGAAAATGGTCTAATATATATGTTGGAAATATAAGAATCTTAATAATACGATTTTCACTATGCTGCTTTTCAATATCCTGGTTACAGGCCTACTCTTATTTTTGCTTTGATTTTTATAATCAAAATGTTCTAGTAAGGGGAAGAGAGAAATGTGTTTAGAACAGGGTGCCATCAATAGGCAATCTGCTCAGTGGGACTCGAATTTGCTTCCAACACCACTGTTGCCTATGGATCTCCCTTGAGATACCTGTGACTTTATTGATGAATATGTGACTTTCTATCAGGAAACCATTTCCTTGTTTATGTCCACCTGCTGTTGCTTTAGAAAATTCGCTTGAAGAGAAACAAAGTATGCAGGCAAGGTGAATTGCCTTGTAATTTTATCATATCTTGGATATTTGATATGTGTTATTTGTTTCTACCTCTGCAGGCAAGGAATACATAAAACCCACTATCCTTTATCAGTAAAAACAAACTTTTGTGCTTCTGGAAGCAAGTTTATAAGTGTATTTTTACTGACTCATGGTGGAAAATAAATAATAAGTCAACATTATTTTTCTTCTGTGTGTGTTTTGGAAAAATTTGAGCATTGGCTCTGCAATATTAGAATTCTAGCCAAACTTCTTTGAATTGAAAGAACTCACAGGGCGCATGCATCTAATTAGGATGTCACTCCAATTAGTTGAAGGAGTTGGCTGCTCCTCGGCTTTATAGGTAGTGCTGCCAGTAATTCTGAATGTCGGGAAAAAAACCAACCCAACCTTATCCCTGCAAGGGTATTCTCACATCCTACCAGGTCTTATATTTACTTTACATAGAACAGGAGGTATTTACAATCTTGCTGTAAATGCTTTTTGACTGACACCTGAAAGGCTGTTGTCCAAGTGTTTGAGTACTACATTCTTAAAAAGAGCAAGAGGTGCTTGGATTACTCTTGAAGTTCTTGTCATACCGATTTCCTCATGGCAATAGTGACCCTTTCAAGCTTGGCACATATTGTCCTTGCTAAGGTACGGAAAAGTGTTGCATGTCAGTAGCTTTCCTCTGAAAATACTCTGTGCTCTGTGTTTTAACAATATGGTTTACTCAGAAACAGCAGCTGATTTTTTTTTTTTAATTTCTCAAAAACAGTTTGAGTGCTCATTTCAGTGTGAGGTTTCCCAAATTATGAGAACAAATCAGTTAATGTAATGAGAAACCTGTCTTGTTGCAGTGGTTTGGGAGCCGATTTTGGGAGGTGTTTGTCCAGGGTCCGTCATGGTTACCCTGCCAGCTCCGACTGAGGAATCAGTTCCCTTCAGTAGTCAGCCGGTGGCAGCAGCAGAGTTCAAGGAGTGCTTAAATGTGCAAAGCCACAATAGCCAGAGATCTTAAAATCTTTGTGAGAAGGTACCTGGTTTATAGTTTCTGCCACTACTTTCCCTTTCGTTTATTATTCTCTTTCTTTCTTTCCTCCTGCAGAATTCACCCCAGCCTTACCAGAAGGAGAGGCATTTTGGCTCTGCCTATAATATTAAGCCTACAACCTCCATGGACTGGAAATTTTGCTGTTTCATTATCATCAGTGAATAATTGTGGTACCTCTGTGCTTTAGCAAACTAGAAAATTGAAATGAAGAGAAACACAGTAAAGTTGTTGCTGTGGCTGTTGATGTTCTTCTCTGTGCCATTCAGCTATGAGAAATCAATGAGGGAGCGAGCCATCGAGCTGATGCAAGATACACGTTTAATTGATGGGTATATAAAATATATTCAACTAGACACTCTTTGTGAATCTTGACAAGTGAGGAGAAAATGCTGAAGTGTGTTTAGATGAGTAGTGACATAGGCTGTTGCCAGCACGTAGCAGTTAATTACTCTTGCAGTGATTTATCTGGAAGGAATTTTGGTTCAGACCATACTTACTATAGGATCAGGTTATTCTAAAAGCGTTTGTGATTTTCTGGTCAGGTTTCACCATTAATTATTGTTTGCCTTTACGTAATATCCGTGTCTCCTTCCCGTAATTTAATGGCATCTCTCATTAGCAATGACTTCTGTGCAGAGCTAGAAAGCAGGCATCATACCTTGAAAGGGTGCTCTTAAAACTTGAAGGAATGATGTCTGTGGTCAGTATATTTTGACCTGGGAACACCAACACTGATCGTTCTGGCACAGGCAGCACTTATTATTCTACCACAAGTACCTGCCTCTAAGGAGTGTGGTGGTTGATTTCAGTTCTTCCATTCTTTCAGAAGCGATAGGGAGAAAAAAAAGATAGATAAACACAACAACTATAAAAATGGGAGAAGCAAAAAAGTTTCTTGCTGTCCTAATTAAGAAATAAAGCTCGTTTGCAAAAGAAGGGAGACTTTTAATCCTATGTTACTGTAAGGATTATTGGCAATTAGTGGTGTAAGGGACTATGAACAGTGGAAGAAATTACATTAGGGTTAGAAGGGGAACAACTAGGTTCTATCACAAGCCCTGTTTGTTTTTGATTCCAGCCACAATGACTTTGTACTGCAGCTGAGAATATTTTACCAAAATAAACTCAGCAGAGTCAACTTAAGAGAGCTCAACAAGACCCACACAAACCTTGCAAAACTTCAGGCTGGTTATGTGGGAGCTCAGGTATGTACTGCCATGGCTGTGAGTCTGAGAACATATTTTTACGTTTGCCTCCTTCCCAAACACAGAAGTACTCCTGGCCCTGGTTTTGGGTCTTGCTGTTAAAAAATAAAAAACTATGAAACTGGAAAGCCACAGACACTTTTCCATAACATTTGTGTTTCAAAAGTTTGTTTTTTATAACTCAGGGCCCTTAACCAAAACAGTGGCATTTGTTTTGTTAAATAAAGTAAACTACATCTGCTTTCTTGCATGTACCAGCTAGTAGCTGAGTGTGTCAGGAGGTTTTAATCATGTCTGGAGTGGATGCTCTTGCCTTGCATTGTAACTCTTCCTTTGGGGGAAAAACTATAGTGGCAACTCCCTTGTAAACTGTAGGAAACTATTTTGGTCTGTGCTCATGATCTTTACTATTAGCAAATGAAAGTTTCCAAGTTGAAACACAAGTTATCTAGTCTACTTGTCAATGTCTCTTTCAGTTTTGGTCAGTGTATGTTCTTTGCAGCGCTCAGAACAAGGATGCTGTACGTCTGACCTTAGAGCAAATTGATGTTGTCAAGAGGATGTGTGACAGCTATGAAGAGCTTGAACTTGTGACAACTTCCCAAGGTGATGCTCTTTCCTGTAACAGAATTTTTTTGAATAGGATTGCAGGAGTTATGTGCAAAAGACAGACAAGCTGCAAGCAGGCAAGTTACCCTGGTTTAAAGAATAACTTGAGCTTCAGTTTTCCCCCTGAACCACAACAACTGGTTCTGTGCACAGTCATAGCCCGTTGTAGTAGAGACAAGATTTACCATTTAAACACGCACTAGTATAAACTTCTGTTCTATGAAATTGTCACTATTATTGTTTGCAATTTACAATAACAATTGTTGCTCAGTAGTGCTGGCTTCTTATCTGTCATTAAATTACTTTGGAATTACTTTTCTTTGTTGTTTCCAGGCATCTCTGACAGTAGAAGGATTGCATGTTTGATTGGAATAGAAGGTGGTCACTCCATTGACAGCAGTTTGGCGACACTGAGGATGTTCTATGACCTGGGTGTTCGTTACATGACGTTAACACATTCCTGCAATACACCTTGGTAACAAATATGCATGTGTTTGTGTGACCATCTAATGCAAAGTGGTGGCAGCTCCAAGATGGGGAAAATATGGATTCAGACACAGAGTTCAGCTGTGAAAGACTCTGAACCAAGTCAAGGATGATAGGTTTTTGGGGTAAATCCCTTGCTACGTGTCACAGGGGACTGAAGGATCTGTTTTGTAGTGCTTGTTATGCCGACAGTTTAGGAACTCTTAAACCTTGTTAACAGCACAAAGATGGTAAAATTGCTATCCCTTTTGCTTTATTAGGAAAGTTACATATGGCAAAACATGGCACAAAAGAAAAAAATAAAGTACTAAAACCGCATATGATGTGGATAAAAGAGGGTGAATGCTATGTGAGAACTCAGCAGTCAGCAGCCTTTACCGCTGTCCTCTCTGGACAGCTCAAAAGTGCAGATCTCATATGCAGCTACAGAGATGAGTACTTAGCTCCTGTATCAGAATATTAGCACCTACTCTTTGCTGGATTGACAAAATTCCTCCTTGTATTGATTCAGGGAGAGGGGAATTGTGTGCAGGGAGGGCTGAAAAGCAGGCTTTCTGGTTGACAGGTAACTGACATTTCAGCATATCTTTGTTCTCTGATGGTTTGTTTAATCAGAAGATTTCTGACAAGCACCTCTTTGCTTGTCTTGCCTTGCTTCACAAACATACAGCAGTCCTGAGCCTGAAGGCATAACATCGAGAAAACAGTTGTGAACATAAAAAGCACTGTGTGAACAAGATAAGCATTAAGTAGCTCATTATATCTACATTTGGCCATGTGATATGGTAACACTTTTTATAGTGTGTAGCATAAGAAGTTTCAGTATCTAGAATAATATGTTTCTCCTCCCTCACTCCCATTTTAAGGTCTGAATCATCATCTAAAGGAACACACAACTTTTATCCCAGTGTTATTGGTCTGACAACATTCGGCCAAGTAAGGATCTGTTTTGAATGACAATCTAAGTGATCTCTCGTACAACCAACTACTTTTGTCCTTATCTTTTCAAAAGCCACTTTTCATTATCAATTCATTACTGAAAGTTCTTGATAATTAGGAAGTCATCAAGGGTTCAGTCAAGCCAAATTCTCTGTGGTGTTACTTAGGCTAAAAGAAGTGCTGGATTTAATTCTAACAATTGTTTTAATATAGATCAGATGTATGAAGTAACATGTGAAAGTAGCGGGATGTGAATAGCAGTTCAAATTAGTTATTTCAGATCGACTAAGCTTTATAAGTTTTGAGCATGTGATGGTGTGCTAGTTAATTGCGAGTGAATAAATTACTATTAAATTAATAGGTAAATAGAAACCTATACAGGCACAGCATGTTTTTGACTAGCTGACAGCTGCAGAATTTATTTATCTGTTTATCAGCTAAACGGTTTCCTTTAATGAAATTGAATACTGACACTGTTGTCTGTAAATCTGTTTTAGGAAGTGGTAAAGGAGATGAATCGCCTGGGCATGCTGATAGATTTATCTCATACTTCATATTCCACAGCAAAAGCTGCACTGAGTATCTCAAAAGCACCAGTAATTTTCAGCCATTCCTCGGCATTTTCTATTTGTAATCATTCAAGAAACGTTCCTGATGATATCCTGCAGCAACTGGTGAGAGAGATGGACTATTGTTTTGTTTTGTTGGGTTGGTTTTGGTTTTATTTTTGTTTGTTTCTGTTCGTTTTGTTGTTGGTTTTTGTTTGTTGGATTTTTTTATGACAACGTTTGACTAGTCTGAGGCAAACTTGCGTATCGGTGTTTACTTTTCACCCTCTCACGTTTGAATTGGATTTATAAACAGATCCCTGAACAGCAAGTTACACATTCACTTCTGGGCCATTTTCTTTGGGTTATATTTTGTCTGGCTACAAAAATGCAAATACTTTGAAATTCTGGTTGAGTTTTTTTTACGCAGTCACTGGACTTCTGCTGATTCAGGCTACGTGAGAATATAATTAATCCAGGGTAAAGGAGAGAGACACAAAGCCTTGTGTTGCCATCTGAGCTTTGACTTAGTCGTTTTATGCTTGTGGATGGATGGATGGATGGATGAATGGATGGATGTAGAAGGATCTATATGAGATGCTCATGAGGTTTACAGGCCATGCAAGTGTCAACTCATTGCCAGTCTCTTCCTATCTTTCAGAAAAAGAACAAGGGAATTATCATGGTGACATTCAATGCAGATGTACTGGCCTGTGGCAAGAAAGTTGTTAATGTTTCTACTCTTGCAGGTTTGAAGTTAATATACTGTGGTTTCTGTAGGCGGTTCTCTGAATTTCCTGATGTCTGCATGACTTTTGAGATTGTATAAAATATACTGCTTGTTTACTCCCTTGCACACCTTACCCCACTCTAGGTATTTTTGGAGTTAATATTCATTAAACAATAACAAGAGGTACAAGGCATGTAGCTGGAGGACGTGATGCTCCCAAATTGAGTTAAGAACCATTAATCCCAAAGTAGTTGTTACTTTCTGGAAAACATCTTAAACCTTTGTAATTAGGAGTAGAAAACATAGGTGTGTAATGGGTAATGAAAAATAGTTTGGTATATGTAGGCTACTTGTTGGGAATTAATGTGCTGTGATGATCACATCTTTTTTCTCATTTGCATCTCAGCAATGTAGCTGTTAATTCCAAGATTGCTGCCTCATGTACTCAATAACAGACATCTAGCTAAGCATCAGCAAATATCCAGAATATGTCACCCGCATTATTAAATTTTAACCTGTATTATCAGGATATCTTTTGACTCTCTTTTAGAAAGGATTTGATTAAGAATCCATTCTTAAGTCGCCTTGTGCCAGTATGTCTGAACTGTATGATTTCTTCTTGCCTTATGCTCAGATATTGTTTTCTTTGACATTTTCTTTCAGATCATTTTGACCACATAAAGAAAATTGCAGGTTCAGAGTCAATAGGAATTGGTGGTGACTACGATGGAGTGGAACGGTTGGTAAAATTGTACATACACTGACATCTGCTCCTTCAATTATGAAGGTTTTGATTCCAGAAAAGCAAAATAAGAGAAAATATTAGTTATCTCCAAACAAAGTCCAAGACTCATGGAAATACAATTTAAAACAGCTGTTTAAGGCAGGTTTTGCAGCTTCTTGCTTCGAATTCCTTTTTATTCTGGTAAGAATTATCATAAGACATAGGTCAATTCTGCTTATTGTAATTTCTTCAGTGGAGAGTTATGAATAGCTTTCTTTTCACTGCCTAAACTGCAGAATTCAAAACAATATTATTATTCTAATTGTATTTTCTTTGGAAAAACGACTTAGTAAACAACAGAGTACACAAAATTGCCTGCAATTCCTCGGCTCATCATGTATTTGCAGGTTCACTTTTGTTCCCAGTTACACAAGTGGATTGCATCAACTCCATTTAGGATGCCGCTGTTTCCCCTTACTCTAAAGGCCAGATATAAAGAGTAGATTGATGCGTACATGAGTCTGGGTTTTTTTTGGTTTGTTTTAATATCCTCCATGCTGTTCTGTCTATACCGAAGTGCATCTTCATTCCAGAATACAGAGTTTTGTTCTGCTAATGGGATCATTTGTGCAGCAAAAGCCTTTCATTGTGTCCCAGTCCTGCTTCTGTTTTTGTTAGTTGGATTCTTATTTTTTTTAAACTTCTCGGAGGAAGAATTGTGTTGAAAATGAGCTCATTCCAAAAGTGAATATGTTCAAAAGACCAATGATTTTTTTTTTCCTGCATTTTTGTCAGGGATATGTGTTTAATGTTCTTGTGTGACTCTTGCCAACAGTTTCCCTGAGGGACTGGAAGACGTTTCTAAATACCCTTCTTTGATTGAGGAACTTCTAAGAAGAGGATGGAATGAAACTGAACTGAGAGGGGTCTTGAGGGAGAATTTTCTCCGTGTCTTCAGGGAAGTGGAAAATGTAAGATTAAAAGCTAAACTGAACGGTGATTCTTACTGAGATGGAGAGAGGAACTGGTGGTGCCTTGCTGCTTTTTCTTTTTTTTCCCTCCCCACTCTACCCAGTGAGGTTGCTATGAGGGATTGTAAGTACTTAATGCAACAATTCCAAATGCTGGGAAAGAAACCAAGATGGTAAGAGAGTGTTAGCAGAATAAAAGAAAATGAGAGAGAGCGGACAGAGCTCTTTGGAACTTTTTCTCTCTGTGGTAATCTGATAAGTACACATCACTGACTTCTAAATAGAATCACTTCATGGTTTGGAGAAACTGTGGATGTACCAGCATCACAGTCTGGCTGTGTTCACTGGTGCAGTAAGGAATGCTGACTCCTGCAAGTCCATTTAATTCTTGTCATGGGATTGGACTGCTATCCAAAAGGCTTCTGCCATGACCAGATCACTAACAAGCCATAAACTTAACAACTAGATCACAGTGAGCTTTAAGTGCAAATGGTAGAAGCTGATCCAGAAGAACGAGGGAAGGAGAGAGACTGTATGATAGTAAGGACCTCCTAAATGGCAACTTCTTCAAAAGCCTCTGTTGAAAGTTGCAAACTGCTTACCTCCTACTGGTTTTATTTACAGAGATAAGTAAGTAGATATTATACATAAAGCTTTGTACATAACATGCATTTCACAGTGATCTTTTTTCCAGTTGCCTTTTTGGAGTACATTAAATGAACAGAACTCAGGGAATTTTTTACTGTTCCAGTTAATCTACCAAAATATCTGCCTAATGCCAAGTGGCACGTGTAGCAGACTGACATTAAGAAGAGGTTGAAATTCATCACCTAACTGATCTGTGACATTTAGTAATTTTTTTCCTTTTAAATTAGAGATGTTTGCAGGTCTGTCTTGAGACTGTGAGCTGACTTCAGGGAAGAAAGCTCATGAGTTTGTTTGCTTAAGGTTCTCCAGCTACCACATCCATATCTGGAGTGAGTCAAGACAGAGAACAGCCAGAGCTGTGGCTCTTGCCTGTAAAGTACCTGTACTGATTTCTAGGAAGTGCTTCACAGGAATGCAAACATCAGGATAATGATGTTGATTTCATCACAGTCAGATGTGGTTTTGCAACACAGCTTTAGTTGCTTCACTTGAAATAACACTGCATTTGCTAGCTGAAACCTTTTGAATTTTTCTAGGTGCGAAACATTAGTGGACTAATGGATGTAGGTGAAAGTGAAATTCCACAAGAAGAAGTACAAAACCCATGTCGCCTAGACCTACATAATCATCGGCTTCAGACAGCCAGGTCCTTTGGATTTCCTTCTATGGCACAACCTTTTAGTCTGATGCTTGCAATTTTATCATGTTTAATACCGCATTATGCATCATAAGACCTCATGCATCATAAGTCTAGAGGGAGATATATGGGGTAATCTGCATTGCAAGTAGTTATCTTTTTGGGGTTTTGTTAATGTAAAGCTAAATTTTTAAATATTTTTTCTGTCCATTCACCTGCATACTTGAAAGTTGTATCAAAAGCATTTAGAACTTGAGGTGGTAAATTCTGTGTCATCTTGGCTAAGCCACGACCAACATTGTTAACGGAAAGTATTCACATCTAAGAAAGAAATTCTCTAATACATGACCTGTGGTTTTGATACTTTACCTACATTGTGGCACGTGGTATAAATACTGGAGCTCAGAATCAGCAGTTCCACACAGGAACTAGAGATATGATTAAGACAGCTGTGCTGAGATGTTTTCAGATATTGCTTCTTGTTAAATCGTACAACTTTCATCATTAGTCGATGGCTTAGTCAGAGAAGAGCACCCCCTAGTATATGTAGAAGAGTGGGGTTGTTTTTTGTGGTTTTTTGTTTGTTTGGTTTGGTTTGGTTTGTTTTGTTTTAAGATGACAATGTAGATGACATGGCTATTTCAGTCCAGATTTCATGCCTACCACTGGCTCTAGGGATCTATCCTGCAATACTGAACTCCTGTTTTTGAACTCTGACCAGGACAGCGGGCAACTGGAGAGTTTCTGAGGGGTGCAGGTGGGTGTCTCGCATTCAGGTGCAGGTGACCAGGCAATGCTGTGGATAGTTTTATGTAATTTGGGGACTGCTGTTTGCTGCATGTTGATGAAGCTGGGAGCAAGAATAAGCCAGGATGAATCAGGAATTCTGGCTACTCAGAGAGTGAGACCTTGTTCTGACATTTTTATTGCCATCTGAAAAATATAAAATGAGTATTTAAATAAAAGCTTTGTTAGCATGTTCCACAGCTTTGTGGAAATCTTTTTCACATTTAAACCATGATCCTTATCAATAACAGGTTTTATTATTTTATTTTTATTTTAGCTGGCTTAAATCAGACCACTGTCGAAGGATTCATAGGCAAGAGATTAGAAAGAGATTTTTATTATAAACCTTCTGCTGTTTCAGTCTTTGGAACATGTTTTCAAATACACAAGGTATGTGAGGTTAGATGCTGCTGTTATACGGAAGAGCATATATTGCAACAGGCCTGATCTTGGTAGGGTAATATCACTCAAACCTGGAAGTTTAATCAAATATCCTGAGATTCACAATGAAATTGTAAGATGGCAGCACTACATCTTTGTAGGGTCATTTCCCAGTGTTTGCTGGTAAATGCCTTCTCATTATACTTGCTGTTAATTGTGATTTTTATCTCATGTGCTTTAATTTACTGATTTGACATCTAGAGAATTTAGCTTTAGTCCTCTAATTGATCTAAGGACAGCATTTGTAAACACACAAAGTATTTAACAACTGAAAGACAGGGCTAAGCATGAACAGAACAGAAACAGCAAGTCAGTTGTTTTCTAGGATCACTTGAGACTGTTCCTGGCATCCATTTCTGCATTCCATGTACAAATAGCCTTCCTGGAAGAAGACTGTTCTTCTGTTGCTTCAGAATGAAGCTTCATTAATGCTCCTCGTAAGGTCGTCTCCTTGATAAGTATATTCTGAATGTACTACTGCCACTTATGAATTCTTTACAAATCATGTTGAATAATCCAGTTGCATACAAGCCAAGTTTTTAAGAACAGTTTCTCAATAAATACTGATCCTGGTTATGCCTCTACAATGGGGAATTACTGCACTGACTCAGAAGTCTTCCCCTCCTGATACTGCTTGACTAGCATCAGAACTTGTTTTACTGGTAAAATGATGAATTCAATAGAGCAAATACTTCCCATCAGTACTTTTGCTAATAGCTTCATAAGCCATTGGGAAACTGCCATCCATGGTCTCTTTTCACAGAATTGGTACCGTAATAGTAACTTCCTTACATATTTGAAATGGAAGATGCTTCCTTATTTCTTCCAGCCTTTTTCTTTCTACTGTGTTGTCACTTTCTTGCCCACTGATTTCTACTTTTTTTCCATACTACAGCATGGATTTAAAATATATTCCTTTTCTTAAAGATATGGATAACACTCTTATATTACTTATTCCACCATACTATAGAATTTGTGGTTTATTTCCTTGTTTTATCTACAGTGTATTGCACTTATTTGTTTGACTGCTTCAAGCAATGAATAATTTGTAACCTTGTGGCAAAACATATACATGAAATTTAAATAAAATAGTTTAAAATTGTGTATAGATACTGGTGTAATCTCACAGAACAATGTAAATGTTCAGAACTCCAGGAAACCCTGATGATCCAGTCACTGCAGTAAGTCCACGATGACAGTGTTACCTGCAGCGAATCGCTTGGTCAAGCAAATCATAGAGAACAAGGCTTATGGGCAACGAGACAGGTTGTCTGCACCAAGGTTAGGATAAATCTCTACTTCACAGCGTTTCTCACAGATGTGTAATGATCTGGAAGTCTCTTTTTCCATTATTAGTTACAATGTTAATTCAGGATGCTTCAAATAAGCTGCTTGTGCGAAACCAACATCAGAGTGCAAAATCATCATGCAAGAAATGGAATCTTGTGCATCGTGCAATGGTTATGCACGTGGTCTCTAGCTTATCTAAGAGATGCAGTTTATTTTTCTTAAACGATCAAAATAATACAGCTCGAAACACGATAGAAAAGCATCTCATTAGAATTCCATTTCAAAAGTAAAATCATGTAAGACATGGCTGTGACTGCTGTCAGAAAAATTATATTGATCCTTCAGTCTGAATGCCAGTGTCTCCAGTCCTACTGACAGCAGCTTGTAGTAGTAGTGATCACAGCACTGCATCGCCAACAGCTCGAGCATGAAATGATCGCACTCTGATTTCTGCATCCCGATGGAGAGGATGATTCATCCTGAAATTGAATGCCTTTGCCCTGTACCAATTAATAAGAGCAATTTGCATTGGTAATTTGAAGTGCATGCTAGCTCAACTGACATGCTATTCTTGCTAGTGGTATCAGTGAAGTATCAGATATAATTGAGATACCATCTTTGTAATAAGCTTTGGCTGCCAAATGGAAGAAAGCAAGTCATTATTTACATGTTCTAAATAACATGAGTTCTGAAAATAGTTATTACTATTTCTATAAATCTCAAAATCATTGTACTATGAAGTACTTCAGGCTGATTTTCTACGTGAACCGAACGTCAAGGCGTCTTTAACAATACAGGGCTTATGCTTTCACGTGTGTGATATGAACAGCGCAAAACTGCAGACATAATATTGATGCAGACTATTGATTTGGTTCTAAAAGGTTGATGCCAGCCCTCTTCCCCTAGTCCCACCCTTTTCCAGACTAACAGGCTGTAGCATCCACAGAAACAAACAACTTAAATTCTCCGTTGTCTCGTCTAGGTAGGTGGTGATGCTAGAAACCAAGCCTAAAAAGTCTATTGCTGGTCTAATGTATACAGTTGATCTGTTATGTAAAATCTGAGCAGTTCAGTTCATGTATCTTCTACTCAGTAGGTGACTTGTTTTAGCCAAGGATTTTTGCATGTTTTACATTGGATATTGGTTACTGAAGTGTGCTGGTGCTTAACATCTGCATCCTCCTTACATATTGAGCTGCTCAAGCAATATGCCCATATATATTTTTCAATGTCAGTAAACATCATGCATGAAGCCTAGCCACCTATAAAAATACAAGTTAGTTGACTTCTGTTTAATCTTAAATATAAGGTTCACTGGGCATCTGCACCACAGAACCAGCTTTGTAAAGCCGGGTATCGCTGCATCTCTGCGGCCTGCCGGAGTAAGGTGCAGTACTGCAGCAGTTTGTGCCATGTCAGCTTTGGCTGCCGCAGTCCTGCCCTGTTCCTTGGCTGCACGCTGTCTCCCCGTGAGCACTGCTCACACTCTTTTCTCTAACTAGATGATAAGCTGGTTCAGGGAGCTCATCAGGCTGAAAACTGTTTTCCTCCCTCAAGTGATGGGTTTCCTGCTGATCACATCGTTTTTTGGGTTAACCATGTTCTGTGTTAGCAGAGGGGAGGAGCAGAAAAGCAGAGCGAGACTGCAGCAACTTGGATTTCTTCCATTTGCTATTGAAAGCGGCGGCTCCTCTGTTTACTCTTCTCTGGATTTATGCATATGGAAATGACCAAATTTCTTCAAATTATGGAAATATAGCATGTCTACACTACAAAAAAATTAAATAACTAGAAGATTCTTCCTACCACCAGTAGCTTTCACTTGCTCTTAGGATTTGTTGGATTTAACTCTCCAGATCCTGAGCAGTGTGTTAGTGGATCTGCTGAACTGTTTCCAGGACAGACTGTGATGCTGGGTGACCCTTCTTGGAGCATTTTGGAGGGCTTGAGTCAGTGTTTTTTATTTTTAATATAGTCTTGATTTTTGTCTTGATATCTTACCTACAAACCTTCACATTCGCACAGAACAACTTGAGATGGTGGTGGGTGTTTGGTGGTCCTATAATTTTCCTTTTTTTTAATATTTTGAAACTAGAGAAATGGAAAAGGTTTTACTAACTTTCATATTTATTTATAAGTTCAGTATGTAATTTTTGTCAGAGGAGAACCACACTTTGTGGAAATGGGAAGCATTTTTGTCCCATTTCTCTATTTCACAGACGTCCAGAATCTTCAGTGGTTGAGCTAGAACCTCTCAGTCACTTGGCTCAGTATTACTGTGAGCTGTTCATAGACTGTTTCACTTCCTGGCACTCAAACTGCAAAGGCAGCAATTCTTTCCCTGATGTCTGTATTGTCTGAGAAATTATTACAATCTGTGGCGATTCTTTTTCTTGCAAAGCAAAAGCAACAACTCACCCCTCTTCCCTAAACTGTGACCTCAGAAATATTAGAGTAGGTTCAGCTGCTTCTGTCATAACAACTTGAAAATAATTTTTAAAAATTATCTTTTAAAAAAGCTAAGCATTTATCTTACATCACGGAAATGCTGCTGCTGCTTCTAATCCAGGCTGTAGCCTCAGTGATCAGAACTCAAATGAGAGGGCACTTAATTTTGCTGTTTCTGTTGCTTCTTCCCAAATTGTTTTGTAAACTTCGCTAGGATGATCCTTTCCCCTGTATACTGGGCAAGTATTTTTCTCTGAAACCCTTTTCTCAGCACCTGGTCTCACTGTCTACATAAAGCATTTCTTTTGCCAGTTCTGCAATGAAAGAAAAACACAGAGTCCAGGAAGCAAGAATTTGAGTTCCCCTGTGAGTTGTTGCTGAGAAACGAAATAAAGACTAAAATAGTTAAAAGTGAAACTAGTACAGGTTTTGTCAGACAAATCAAAAGAAGGACCCTTTAGTCTGGAATACAAACATTTGAAAAAAAGTTTAATACAAAAAGTCCATTTTGATTAACATTCCTGAGTGTCCTCCTGTAGTTAAGCTCAACATCTAAAGAACCTTCTCTAGGCCTGTGCTCAGTTTCTTCTCTGAGCCCTTTATTAAAAATTAAACAGACCACGACAAATCGATCCATGCTAAAAATGTAACCCAACTGAAAAACTGATCCCTTTAAAAAAAAAAAGGAAAAAACCACAACAAACCACTGAGTAGTGTTTTTCCAACATTTTAATCCTACCCTGAAAATTACTGTAATGTTTAACAAGTTTAGTGGAGAAAACTTTGATCCAGTCCATCTTATTTGAATATACAGCATCTGATGGAGGGGGAGGAAAAAAATCTCGAAGACTTAGTAACTTTTCAGTCTCTAAAGATGAGATTAAGGTGTCTTTATAGAAATGGCTGTTCTGCGTACCAAATACAGTTAGGAGTAATTTTACAAGGAAGGCAGAAGTTCCTTGAAGTAAATAAACTCTGAAGATAAGTGGCACCATAGTGTCCTCTTGTGGTCTTTTAATGTCTAAGCTGTTTTTAGAACAACAGCAAAATTTTCAGTTGCAGTTTGCACACGAGCTCCTGTAGAAGTACAGTGTGACCCTTCCTTGCCTCAGTATTCTCCTGGAAATGGCGTATAGAGGATTGTGCGTTGCATCTCCCAAAAGCACTTACTACCGTGTCTTCAGTTCTTTACATGTAGATGTACACGTTGGGGTCCTCTCCAAAGGCCCTCTTTCAGCAACTGCTTATCTTTGTCATGGATTGAACAGATCCTGATCTCTGTTAGTGAGAAATGTTTGCAGCCAAGTTGCCAATTTCCAGCCCGCTTTGTCCACAAGGCTGATGTGATCCTCAGATGTGGACAAGCGGGAATGTGCTGAAAATAGAACTTCACTACGGTGAAATGCTGGCCGTGAACTTGCACAATATCTGCCCAGCCTCATGTCCAGGGAGGCTGTACCTTGGCAGTGGCAATTTTTGTTTGGTGGTTGTGGTCTGGTTGGGTTTTTCTGGGTGTTTTGTGTTGTTTTCCTGATGGTCAGCTCAGGGCTATTTGTCACCCAGGTTTCACTCTAGTGGAAAACATCTTCCAAAACAATAAATAATAGTTATGGATCCACTGTGGTGTATATCCCAGCCTTACTCTTCACACATTTTTAAGTATCTGTATTTATGCTTTAAAAAAAATGTTGGTTTTAAAAACTGGAACTATTTAATTCTTCCAGGTGTCAGGGCTTTGTGCCTAGCTGTATGGGGGCTAACTGAGCAGGGTTTCTGTTTTCTAACCAACAACCCTACTTGTGTTCTAACTGGAGTATGTTTTTTTCTGGGCCATTACCCTGTGACTAACTCGATAATCCAGGATATCTCAGAAATATTTTTCATGTCATACGGTTTAGAAATTTCCCATGGCTTCAAAGCATAAGTTCATAAATTGTCCCATTGACAAAGAGAGAAGCATTATACTGGTCTGTATTAACAGAGGTGCAATGTGATTATTAACTAAAACATCAGAATGCAGGTATATAGCCCAATAAGTTTTATGTATTTTGGATTAACACAGTTATGGATGTTATCTTGCAGGCTTCTGGGCCAGTGCATCCTGTGCATATACCTCTAAGCAGGCCAGAAATTCTGCCCGGCGACACGGACATTACAGCTGGCAATGACAACAATGACTAGGCAGGTTACTCCATCAGGGAGGCATTTCAAAGCTTCATTTACAGAAACTGAAACTTTCTACAAAGCTTTTTGAGGTACTATGTTATTATAAAGCACACCAAACAATATTAGGGTCGACACAAATTTACAGATGAATAGAAAAAAAAAAATAATCTGAATTGTAATTTTATGACACTTCTAAGGATGATCTTTTTTCTTGCCCTTGATTTTCCTAGTTAGAAAAAATAAACCAGTTTATTTAAAATTAGTTATCTTCCCATGGAGTTCAGGAAGAAGGGAAGATAAGAAAAGCTGCCGTCAAACAGTTTCAGATGCTGGGTCTTTCTATCCTTAAACAAATAGCAAATCACTTTCACTGAAGAGGAATTGAAACTATGTTACTTTTTGTTGTTTGACTGACCTTAACGTGGTGTAATGCAAGTCCATAAGCTCGTTTACTCAAGAGCTCAGTTACAAGGGCCTTACAATGCCTGTACTACACCCCTTTGTGAGGGCTGAGGCAGGCTGTTCCCTCTACCATTATAATGATTATATAATGATTATATATATTGTACTATAATATATCCTTAAAAGTGACCACTAATGCTGATACTAATTCGGTGTTCCCTTTCCCCTAGGATGACTGTCCGGGCAGCACAAGAGGGCGCGTGAATTGCTGTGTGTCAGGAAGGGATGAAGCACCTCGCGGGTGTAAGTCAGGTCTGTTTCTGTACCAGCCGCTGCGATGCGCAGTCACTCTCATGCCGGGCTGTAAAAGCCAAGCTGCTTTTTGTTAATGCTTCAGTGGGGTCACCTGTAATACGAAGTGTTCCAGGCAAACTTGACCTTCCTTGCCTACACTGGGGATTCCCATCGGGCTCTTGAGCAGGTTACCACACTACCTTTCCAGAAGACTTAAGAGTTTCTCATAGAACCTTTTTCTACGAGTTGAATGGCATAGTTGTTTACTGAGGAAATGTACTGACCTTTCAGCTGCAAGCTTATAGCTATTTAAGGTAGTTCACAAATACCCAGTGGCTTACTAAATAAGAACTGAAGTGTCTTTGCTTATATGATTTGTAGGTAATAAGCAACCGATTTAAAAAGCAGTTCCTGATGGTGTTTCAGAGAGATCGTGGATTTCCTGATCTTTAGGCTGCTGGTTTCACTGATGCTGTTAATGTACACTAGACTACCAAAAATTCAGGCCTTTTCTCATCTAATAGCCCTTGATTTGGCTAAGCTGGTCTCAGTGTTTTTCAGTGAAACCACCAGACTTATTCTTAGAAGTGCAGTTTTTCTCTGTTGGGTGTGTGGGGTTTAGAGGAGAAAAATAAAAAAGTAAATTAATATTATTCTCTCTGTTCTTTCTTTTGTTTTCACTGACCAGAGTGTACCAACATGAAACCATAATCGCAAATTCCATTTAGCTTTGTAGAAAGAGGTAATTTACATCCCCATTATTTAATGAGATAGCAATGTTGTCTCAGGTTAATGCTGTAGTATTGTAGATCATCTAGTTTCATCCCAGCCTCATATTCATATCAGACAACTTTTAAGCTTATGATAGCCACTCATACCATTCAGAAGTAATAATCAGTATTCATCCTCATAAAAAAAAATAGTCAATCACCCAGGTTGAAATTTCAGTTCTCTTACAAAACAGATGCTAAAGAATAGAGTTGATATGGGTCAATAACTTCTTATCTTTAAATATGGGCTGTCTACAAGTCAGTAAAGGACCATTGTCTTTAGACAAAAGGAATATTTTTGCTTCAATAAACTTGAATAGTTTCCTAGGGCTAAGTTCTCTCCTAAGACATTTGAATATAGTTTCCATTCCAGAGAGTTGAGTTACTGGTATACAGGCATGAGCTTGATTTTATTCTTTTTTTTCCCCTAATTGGGTACAATTTCAGTGCTATTGATTTCATAACGCTAAAACGTTTTGTGGTAGCCTACATGCATTTTTTGGTGCCTAAAGAAAGACAGCTCCTTGCCAGACCTGCTTTCAAAAGCAAGATGAGCAGGAAGTGCCCAATTTAATTCTTCCTGAATAAGCATGACTCCAGAAACATTAACTCTTAAGACTTATTTCTTATAATCCCTGTCTCCTTTTTCTAGGACAGCTTACTTAGACCAGAGACTTTCATTCAAAACCTTTGCAAAGTGGAAAACAGGAAAGAAGACGACAGAAGACTAAATGTGAACTAACTTGCTTAATGGTGAGTCTTGATGGTCTTGTCCTTTTTCTATATTAAATTCTTTGCCCCCTATCAATTAATACTTAAATTTCCTGGGGTTTTTGGTGGTCATTATTAGGTCATACTTATTAGAAATGCTAATGAAACATAATTCAACTGAAGAAGGTTAAACAGTGAATGCTACTTTTTGGTCAATTGTGCCACTTTCCTCAGGGGGAAAAAATACTGCTGGAGGTAAGACAGTTGACTAAGTGGTGCACCAGGATGTCTCCAGTCTGTCAGAACTAATGCTTCTAAAAATAACAGAAATGCTTTCTAAATCATCGAAATTGGTTTAGCTTGCCCACAGAAATTTCTGGTAAAATTTTACAGACCTCAGTGAGATCATATTTACCAATGTGCTCATTTTGGGATTACCAGAAAAAAAACACCTCACCATACGTTTTCAAGATACCTTGAGTTTTGAAAAGAAGAAAATCTGTTTGTTTTTTTTAATGATGAGGCCGTTGTTGAGATACACATGGCCACATGAAGATCATCGTTGTTTTCAGTAACAGCAAAGAGACAAAAAGTAAAATGTAGGTTATATGAAAGCACAAGACTCTTAGAAGTCTTTCCACCTGTCTGATCAACACTAAGAGGTGTAATTGCTTTCCCCAGAGGTGGTCCACCAGCAGGTTTGTGTTAAGTGAACTGAGAGACCTGTACCCCCTTGGCAGCAGTCACGCCACAGCATGGATCCTTCTTGTTTATTTCAAAACCCAACTAATTAAAAGTAGACTTATTACTTAGTTCTGGTGAACAAAGCATTCTCCCTCTTGTCTCTCTTCTGCTCATTACACATTTTTCTTTCTCCCAGTGACCTGGGGGGCTGCTTTGTCAAAAAGGCAGGACAAATTCAGAAAGCTAGGGATGAGTTTCTTCTGAGCACAGGACATGTCTAAATAGTCTTAATCTCTTCCTCTGCTCTAAGGTTTATACTCTTCTGTAGACTCCCATCCAATCCAAGGGCAAAACTTGCATAAATACTGGATTGACTTGTCACTGTACAGAGATTTCTTGATTAAGGAGTATTTTAGTCAAAAAATCTGCAGAACTAGTTTTAGTTTCTTTTCCATAGTAAAATGCACAAACCCTTCTCTAGAGTTTTTTTGCTGATGATTACACAACACATTAAAAAGGCATCCTTTTACTTTCAAGGCTAGCTTTCAAACACAGACAATAAATAGCATTATCATCTACTAATTCATGTTTAAATTCCATGTGAAGGCTACTGTACGTGAAATGAAGGCCGAGATACCCATTGCTGGCATCACCTTTTTCAAATGTGAAGGCAAAACTGAACTGTGCTCGCTTGTGTACAAGAGGTTGAGATGCAGGCGTGCCCTGGGCTTCATGGACCCTGCCGTGAAGGATGTGCGTGCTCCATGGACCCTGCCACCACTGAGGCGTCCTCTGGGCTGTGGCGAGAGGGGGGCACACCCCACCGCCTCCTTCCCTGGGACAAACAATGCTGCAGCCCTGGCTCCAAGGCCACTGCCTGAGCAGCGGAGCCGCAGTTCATCTGCACTGCCAGTCTGCTGCCTTAGCAACTGGCTGCTTTGCATATAGCCAGAAATACCCCCGGCTCCAGCCAGCATTCAGATTCCCCCAGTGTAATATTTTACCCTGCGCTCCCCCCACGCCTTTTGTGCAGCCGTGGTTCATTTCCCTTGGGCTTGCTCCGTTTGCCATGTTATTTCTGAAGGTTTCATGCAGCTGGAGCAGAGAAACGAGCACAAGAGAAACCGCCACAAACACCGGAAGCGGGAACAGCTGCCGCATCTGAACTTAACGATAACTTGCACAAAAATAAACCCGCTCCGGGGGTGACATATGCCTTTAACCACTTTGTTGTTGATCGGCCCAAAGCCTGGGTTTAACGGTCTGCTGGGACTCGCGAGAATTTTTAACTGGCGCGCTCCGCTCCCTCCAAGGCCAGCAGGGCTCCCGCCCGCCCTGCCAGCCCCCCGCTTGCTGCTGTTTTCCCCGCATCACCCGCCGGGGGTTTCGCGACCCCCGGCCCCGGGCAGGCAGCGCACGGGAGCCCCCGCGGCAGCCACGGGCGGAGCCGCCGCTTCGCCCTCTCGGGGCCGCCCGGCTCCAGCACCGGGAATCGCCCCCCGCCCCGCAGCCGCCCCCCCGGGCCTGGGCGCGGCGCGACACCGCCTTCTCCGCATCGCTGCTGCCCAGCAAATGGCGGCGGGGGGGGAGGGGGTCGGAGGCGGCCCGGGGCACGGCGGAGGGAAATTTCCGCCCCGAGGCGGCCCGGCAGC
>VWYH01006096.1:0-72992 GCA_013399365.1 Pampusana beccarii | reverse complement strand
CAGGGCGGCCCCGGCCTGTCTACCCGCCGGCTCCGGGGGCGGCGGCCGCCGCGCCGCCTCGCCGCCCCGGCGCTCGGAGGGGAATGGGTGGAGTTGAGGAGCGCGGTTTCCTGAAAGGAAGTGACCGCACGGGGCAGGAATGCGCCGCCGGCTCCGCGCCGCGTCCCGCCTGCCTCGCTGCGGTGCCGCGGGGAGCCCTCGCCGCCCCGCCAGCCATGCCGCACTTCACCGTGGTGCCGGTGGAGGACAAGCACCGCGCCGAGTACGACAGCGTTGAAGGGCTCAGCTGGGTGGACTACCGGGAGCCGTCCACGGCGCCCACCACTTCTGATGCCTACGACACCGTCAGCTCCGACGGTGAGCGGGCACGGCCGGGGCGGGGGGGGCGGCGGGCACGGCCGCTCTGGGGCGTCCCGGACGAGCCTGGCTTCCCGGCTCCGCTTCCCTGGCGCCGGCCGCGGCAGACAAAGGCGGCGGTGCCGTAGCGGCTCTCGGGGCCGGCGAGGGGCGTCTCGCCCGGAGGAGGAGCCCCCCCCGGGGTCCGCCGGGGCGGGCGGCGGCTCCGCTGTTGCCAGGGCCGGGACGCGCTGCCGTGGCGAGGCCCGCGGGGAGCCCGGCCCGGGGATGAGCCTTGTCCCGGCTGCCAGCCCTGGCGGCTGGAGCCGGTTGGTGGCAGCGCAGCCCGCGGAGCTGCGGCGGGTGCCCTCGGGATGCGGCTGGCCCGGGTGTCCTCCCGCTGCGCAGAGCGGCGGAACCGGACACACTCGGGGATCCGCCCCGGGGGTTCGCTCCGCTCCGCAGCCACTTGTTGATAGTCCGGAGTGGAGCGGGGAGCGGGGCCGGCGCAGGGGAACGGGTGTTATCATTGCTCCCACAGATCGCCGTCTCCAGAGGTGATAAGAATACGTGGAGATACGCTCACGTATTTTCAGTGCCTCACTGCCAAAATAGACGGGTGATAAATTCAGTTAAATTAGCCGAACCTCAGGTGACTGCTCTTCTTGCTTATGTCATCTTAATAAATGCGCCTGTCCAGCTGTGTCTCTCCCTCAAACCGGACCCTTGAATATTGCGGCATGTGTATTGTGTCTGTGTGGCTTTCACAACTGCTCCTGCTAGGCAGAGCTGCTTTTTGTTAGCGGTTAATTTATTCCAGTTACTGAAGAGGATCACGTAAGTAGGAGGGGATTTTTGGGTGGCAAAAAGTACATTTTAAAATCATACAGCTAATGTCAGTGCTTGGCCTGTCTTGGTGTTTTGCTGTGACTTTTAGGTACGAATCAATTTAAATGCGGAGTGTTTCTAGTGGGAGAATTAAGTACACATAGATTTGAAGAGCAGGGTAGTTCTGGTAAAAGGTTGTTTTAGCTCTTTTTGGGATCTGTTTCTTTTTTCTGCCTTGGTCATGTTTAGTTCTTTAACCTTTAGGAAGAAGATCTTCCCATGGCTCAGACAGTGAATCTGACTTGCCCTCTGTGAATCATGTGTGACTCTAGGCAACAGAAGAAAAATCAGTAAACACCTGACCTGTTCTCCCTTGCCTGTGCAGCCAAACTTTTCAGCATGCAAATTTTATTGGATGCACAGTAATCCCCGAAGGGAGGCAGCACTGCTCGGGCCTGTGCTTAAGGAAGAGAAGAGGGTTGTTTTGATGAGTGATACTCAATTGTCATGAGATCAAGGTCCAGTTTCTGTCTCGTCACCTTGTTCAGTTCTGTGTGAATTGGTGCCTCAATCTCAAATATGTACCATCTATTTTTTTGTCTCTATTTACATAGTTTTCTAAGGAATTTTAGATTTCGTATGCCACGTAGCTTATATAGGTCTCACGTCCATTATGTCAGTTCTTTCCAGTTCTCGTGTGGGCATTTTGGAATTATGAAAGGTAGGTGCTTTTCCCAGCTTGTCTGTTATTGTGGACAACATGAGGCTCTCGTAAAGGGTGAGCAGGGCCATGACTTCATTTTTTAAAAAAAGGTCTGTTTTATTCTTAGGTTACTTAACATACAGTTTATGTCTATGAAAGTAACAGGTGTTTTTCACCCATCTCAGCAGGTTGAGGTGGAGTGCTTTTTCCTCTAGCTAGCTTTGGCCATGGCTTGGTGAGTCTGACTTGGGGAACCTACTGCCGCGATGGATAAAGGAAGGCCGACTCAAAGTGCCTGTTATTTGGATACTAGACTGTGTGTAGGGTACGTGCAAACAACGCTCTTCAAGATATTCAGCTCCCCGTCACAGTCTAGCAGTAGCTGGAAGACTGTGATCTCTTACATGCTGCTATTCCAACTGCAGCACAGAACCATGCTGCTGGAAGTTAGCTGAGACTCTTTATTATAAAACCGATAAATATCTAGTAACATCTCTATTAATATATGGTAGTTAGTTCTGTTTCTGTTTGAACTATAACTGCCTTCTATTTTTTAATTTACTCTCACAGTAATTAAGTCTTGTTTCATATCCTCAGGGTGTACATATAAAGATATGCTGTCTTGCCTGCCTGTACTGACAAGCATGCTCTTCCCCACTAGGCTTTTCTGTCTCTTCCTAGGTTTCTTGAGTTTATGGCTCTGTAGAGGGGAATCCAAACTCCCTTATGTTATCCCTTTAGTCCTTGGTGCTTCCTTCTACACTCTATGCAGAGTACAGTAATCTCTCGTACTGGGGGAGCACTGCTAATATGCCATGGTGGAGATGGGAAGCTCCTATTGAAGACCAGTATCTCACAGCTGTTTAGTGCTGACTGGAGCCTGCAGATGGGAGGGAAAAGAGTGATGCTCCAGAGCCTTCTGTGGCAGCTGATTATGGGGCTCATGGAAGGATTTGCTGGTGTTGCCCCTGATTCCAAATAAGGTGAACTTTGGTGTCTTGAGTGCACTGTTTCAGAGTTCTAGCTTCCCACCCTGTTGAAGTGCATACAATTCATACTGACACTGCATGGATGCACCCCGAGCAGTGCTAGTTGTCCAGTCTTTCCACGCGATCGAGCAGCGCCACCATAGTCAGTACAGGCAATTGGCTGCAGTTCTGGTGAATTTTCTCAAGGGAAGATTTTATTTTATCAGTTAGCTGTTCAGAAGTTTAAATAAAGACTTTGGATTGCTTGGTTTAATGAGACATGGGTTGAAGTGACTCGATGATTGTACATCACTTAAGTGTATGGTCTATCATGGTAATGTAACTCTGATCATAGCTGGTCTGTGTCAGTGTGCAAATAGTGGCTTTGGTGTCCAGTTCTTGCACAGCCTCTTAGGCTGTTGGTTGCGATTCTGGCAGATTCTTATTTCTCTCTCACCCTTTCACTCAAGCTTAGTCATAGCCTTGGGTTTGAATTTTTTTTTTTTTTTCCCTGAATTTTGCTTTATTTGGAACATCAGGTGATATGGTGTCATCTAAATACTACAGAAGTGAAGCCATTTTGCAACACAATTTCTTGCAACCATTTCTATAAGAAGATATTAGTCAGTGTGCAATAATTTAGCCTTCTCAGATAGCTCTGGTGTTTGCTTGTGAATAAAATCAGCCTCTATTCTTTTTTTTCCTAAGCAAGTTCCACCAACTGCCACTTATTGTAATAGATTTTGACATCTTCTATTTAGAAAAAGAAGTACAAAGAATTATCCCGTGATCCTATGATAAACACGTGAGCCCTACTTCATGGATCGCCAAGGATGAGAAATGTGAATTTGGCATCTCTTCAGTCTTTGAAATAATGCCAACATGTTAGGTTGGGTGCACAGGGTAAGAAGAGGGACAGGGGGGTCTGAATGGTGTTTAAAAAAAACAAATAAGCTTTGCTTTAATAGGAATCTCAGCTCCGCAGTGGCTGTGCACCCTGTTAACCAAAGCGCGGCAGTGTCATGTGTCCTGTGGGAAGTTACCTTCCTGTGGCTTTTGCTGGTGGAAATGAGACACTAATCAGCTTGGTGTCACTAACCAGCTCTGGTCAGCTGCCACCCTTGGGTTTTGCCAATGAATCGCTCTGCTTGTGTTTCAGCTATCACATGGCTTCCTTTCAGCACCAAGCTTTCTAACTAGACTGGAGACCTTTTCCTCATGCTTACATTCTGCATCAGTATGTGCGCTGCCCTTGTGCGCTGACAGATGATGCTGGTCATTTGCAATAACCTGTTTTTGAGAAGATGGATAAAGAACTGGTGTGATAGCCGTGCGGTTTTACTTTAAGCTTCTTCCTGGTTCACTGCTTTTTAATATACGGTAACTTACTAGTAAAGGTTTTAAGTCTTATGCAAGACTTGAAATAAAGCTCATACAAAATATGTTTGAAGATGCTTTAAATGAGGTTACATAAATCATTCAAAAATTCGTTTGAAAGGGCTTAATTCGTATATGTAGGTGTTTTGGCAAAGTCCAGAGATAAGATAAAATTAGTCATATAATGAATTAGATACTACAGCTAAATAGGAGTGACGAAAACATATGTCCAAATATGTTTTAAGTTACTTTAAATTCAAGAACTTCTGCTAGCAGCAATGTGGGTAAGTGGTGCTCTTACAGTAGTCGTAGCAGGATATTTTTGCATAACTTCTGTAGCACGTGCATCTTCAGCATTTTTCATGTTGCTTCGAAACTGCAGAAAGAAGTCATGGGGGGGGGGGGGCTGGGAGGAGTTGAGGCAGAAGCTCTGAATTGCTTGGGAGGAAATAAAACAACCTGAGAATAGAAATACACTGATGTGGGTGAACTGTCTCTTCTGGTGATTTGAAAATGGTGCGGAGACTGCATCTTCTTCAATTCAGTTGCATTTTGATAAGGGAGAGTTTTTTTCTGTTCTGCTAAGCTTGGCATTTGTTTTCCCTCTCTGGAAAGTTTAATGTGTACATTTGGAGCTAAATATGTCAATATTTGTTCCTGTTCCATAAAGGATACTTGTAGGTTACATAGCAGTGGTTATAATTTGAAATGCAGGTCCTGAAAGGGGTCTCAGCAACAGGGTCATCCTTGTGATGTCCTGTATTTATTTTTTCTATTTGTGCGATGGGCAGTTAGGACAGAACTGATAGGAGCGCCAACCTCCAGAGTATTTTTTTCAACAATACAGGTGCATAGATCTAAGTGGACTCTTGCTTCGGATAAGGAAAGATGAGAGTGCGGTATGTGAAAAATCAGAGTGCAGAAGTGCTTTGTGACATGATTAGCTATTTATAACACTTGGGTGGGTGAAGGAGATGGTGTTGTATGCTTGCTTTGAGGCCTGTAAGTGAAGGAATTTCTCTGAGAAGCTCATTTTATTGGAGTCCATGATGGAAACCTCAAGTTCCCTTTAGCAGCACGCAGTTTTGTAGGGCTTCACTCATCCATAAAAGCGCTTGTCTAGGAAAAGAGAAAAGTTCATGTTACTGCATAAACTGTGACTTTTGCTGAGCATGTGTCTCATACCTCTTGGGTGATTAAGATAAAGCTGGAGAGGCTGCAGCTGTCCGGTACCAAGGGGGTCTTGCTGCCAGCTGCTGGCGGCCAGGAGATGGAGCTAAATATAGAAAACATGGGCCTTTTTGTGGGCTCTCTGGTATTTCAGTTATTTGGAAGAGCTCTGGGAAGGATCTTTGTGATAGGTCTAAGTAATTTGAAAGCAACTCCCGTAACTGTGTATGTGTGGTTCCGTATATTGCAAAAAAACTAAGAGAAGATTTAAAAAGAAAAAAACCCAGACAATCCTCTGCTGGCCTTTTGTAGCTGCTGATTTTTTGTGTTTTGGAGAACACCTGTGTTCGTAGGCTAAGCAATTGCACATGAAGAGACGCGGATGTTCCATTTAATTCTGCCTGCAAATGCTCGCTCCTTTTGGCTTGCTAAGTGCCCATTTTGAACTTGAGTTGAGGCTGTTTGGGGATTTTTATTTATTTAATTTTTTTTAACATGCTGAAGCTATATTTTTCTATTCAATCTCTGCACTTTTCTAAAGAAATTCAGATACATTTGGGGTTTCTTGTGTTTGTAGTACATAACTCTCATATATAAAATTGATCTGTGTGTGTTTTATGCAGTTTCCCCTTGTAAATTTCTTCAGTGTCTTACTTCCTTGAAGAAAATAGTGATGTTTTCTTTCTCTACTCCACTGCAGCAAAATTAAAGAATACACTTTTGCATGCTCTTCAGTGTAAAGTTTAAATTTGGCTTTTGCTCTAAAGTTCTATGTGGAATGGAGATGAAGGTACTTTGCAGCCTCATCGACCGGGAAGTGCAGCCAAATGTAATAAATGGAGTTCACTGAAGCTCAAGAACAACCACCAGCTTGAGGAGGATCAAACTTAGTGAGCACTGCTTTCTTTTTAAGTGCCTGTCACAGGATGGGGGACACCTAGTGCCACAGGGAGAGAAAAGCTGCATTGGGTGAGTTTCCCCTTCCAAAACCAAGTTGAAGATTTACACCTCTCCTTGACTGTGACATAGCAAGTAATTTCATGTGTAGACTTATTGTATTACATAAAAATTGCTGTTATCACCAATGTGTGGGAGCAAGATTTATATCATCAAAGCTTTTGTGTCTTCAACCTGTTGGTTCAAGGTTTTTCTTTAAATATTTTGATCTGTGACCTGAACTACAGAGAGAAAAGTGCACCATTTTAAGACATGATTTAAAGTCTGTTGGAATTATATTGTAGGAATGTTTCCATTGTCTTCAGTAATGTTTAAATTGGAAATTTTGAATCTTTTTATTCTCACATGTAAGAAAGTTTCAGTATTTTTTGTTGTTTGATTTAGTAAAATCTCTTGAACAGATGCCTACGGAAAACTAATAATTATGTGATGCCAAGTGATCCATTAGCAATGAGTACTACTGTTGTTCTTTCATTTGAGCTGCTTTGGATGATTTATTTCAGTGTACTTGGATTTTTGTCATCCGTGGAGAACTGTGCATCTTTCACAGTGGCTGCTGTAGTGAACGTTAAGCAAACAATCTTTTGCTTGCTTAAAAAGAATATAAAGAAATATCACACATAATAAATGCCAGTCTTTTAGCAAAATCAAATATTTGACATACATTTAATATGCTTTATCATTAAATATAAAATGTCTACATGACCAGGAAAAATACAGCTCTTACAATGCGTGTCAGGTAAACTTCTCAGGATTTTGGATGTGATAGCATTTTTGTACTGTTACGTGTGGTACAGGTCCCCTCCTGCCGCCCTCTGCACAGCCATCCGGAGGCTGTTTTGTAGGCTGGATGCCGCCTGTTTGCTCTGACTCTTATTTTAAACGCTGTTTCCTGAGTCTCAGACTGTCACTTCTTAACCATAAAAAGAAGCTACTGGAGTTAAAGGAGTAATGTTTTTTCCTAACAGGTCATGTAATAGGGTGTTGGATTTAGTGGTAGGTTATTAGGTTTGGTCTGGAAAAGATGACTGTTTACTTTCCAGCAGTCTTAATTCCTGTCTGAGCAACAGAGGTATAGGTTAGAACAGTTCTGGGAATACTTTTTTATTTTTTTTCCCAAAAACTTTTCTTGCTATTAAAGGTACTTGGTGGATTTTTTTCTTAATCATCTTTTGATCTTTATTCTGCTCTGTAGGACAGAGAGGTAGAGTTTGATGTGCAGAATAAAGCACTAATTACCCCAAAAGAGCTTTGACTCCATTAGCTTACAGATGAATGGGGAAGGCTGATAACTTGTCGGCTGTGCCAAGTCAGCTATGCTTTGCTGGCTGGAGGCAGCCTAAGACTTGTTGGAAATGTAAATGAAACGGGGTTTTGCTGAGCAGAGGGTGAGAGGCCGGTGGCAGGCTGGGCTGGGCTGGGCAGCTGGGGCAGGAGAGGAGATTGGTGCTGGTGGGGGGACGGTCGTCATCCCACCGTGTGTTGGTGGTCACACTGCTCTGACAGCAAAGCGAGAAGCTCGTTTACTTAGGGCTCAGCAGCATTGCCAGAGGTGTTCAGGTCCCGGGTTTGCCTCCTGTTCCCTGTTCCACAGGTCCATCCCCTTGAATCCAGAATGCTTCATGTGCCTCCTTCTCCCCAGTCCACCTGAGTGACCTGCATTGTCCTGGAAGCCCAGCTCTTCCATTGATTGACACGTGGTCCACAATATAATGAGGGTGCAATCCATTGATTACTTTGCAAATGAAAATCAAAGCTGTGAGCTGATGTTGGAAGCTGGCTTGCAGGGAGCTGGAGCAGAGATTGTATAACAGGATCCTGGGAGAGGCGAGCTGACACACGGCTCTGTGTTTAGGCGGAGCCATGCTGTACTATGTATAGGTTCAAGCTAATTATGCCAGAACAAAACTGTACCTGTTGTTTTTTTCCTGCAGTCTAATTACCGACCTTCATTTTCTTCAACCAGTAGCCAGCAATTTCTTGTGTTTATCTGAGAGATTTAGAACATCATTCAGTCATTACAGGTGCCTCCTTAGGGTGGAGCAGGTTAGACCATCCAAACCCTTTGCCTTTTACTTCCATGTCAAGGAAAAAAAAGATTTTTGTGAAGTGCCATCAGAAGCTGCCCATTTGCTGATTTAGGGTAACTCTGAAGGAGGGCAAACTTGTTGAGACTTGCTCTTGCATACTTTAAATTGCTGATTGCTGCAGTAAAACACAATTTTTATGCCCTGGAGTATAGTTGTTTTTCACAGAATTACATATAGCAACGCTACTTTGTGTTATGACCCTGTCTGCGCTTGCAAGCTGAGCAGCCCCGAGCTTCGTTAGTGTGTGCAAAGCCCACCTCTGGATTTCCATGTAGGAGGTCAGGTCTGAGTCAGGACTTGGAGCGATTCAGGACGGCAGTGTAGCTGCTGCTGTCTCTGATCGAGGACGGCACATTACTGTTTGTCCTCAACCTTCTACCGTTGCGTTCAGGAGCTTTGCCTTCCTGATCTACTTCTAAATAATATAACTGACATAATTTTTACTACTACATGCTATAGTATGTATTTGTACATACATACATCAGAGATGATGTAAAGGACAAAGGTAGGGGTTCTTTAATAGTGTTGCTGGTCTGGTTTAAGAACCTACGGCTCCCAAGTATCTTTGGCTTTCTTTGTGCTAGGGTTTTCACTGTCCGGTCTGTGATTTTACAATCTGAAGTGTTCAGCAGCAATACCACTTGTCTGTCTCCCCCCACCAGGATCCCTTCCTTTCCCTTGGTTCATGTTTGTGTTCTGCACCCTGCACTGGGCATGATCTCCGGGGCACAGCTGTTCCTAGAGCATCACAGCCCAACCCTTGCCAACCCTATCTACATTCAATTCCCACATGGATATAATTTATATCTTGGCCACTTTGCCTAAGCAGAAACAAACTATTCACTTTTGATGCGGCTGTATGTTCCAGAGAATGTGGTGGTGTTACCAGGGATTAGTTTCAGGGACACTGCAGCCAAACATGAAGAGCGGTATTGTTGACCTGTGTTTGGTAAATCCTAATACTGTGTAACCAGAGAGTGGGATGATTGTCTGCCCTGTGTTGAGATGTCTTTTAGCATACATGAAGGGAACTTTAAAGCTGTAACTCAAGGCAACACGCAGAGAATGATCTGATTGCCGTATTTTTCCCTTTGCCCTTTTAAGACACTGTATTGTGGACTTTGTGGTAGAAGCAGGAGTAAGCTCACCATTATATGTTTCTCAATTTCTTCTGACATAGATTCTGTTGTATGTGCTTGGTTTAACTCCGGACTGGTGGAGCAGAAGACAGGTGGTCTAAAGTTGCCTGTTGCTCCTTGAAGAGTTTCTGTAAGCCAGTGTGCTGTACTGGTTTTGCTCTGGCGCTCTTGCAAACTGATGAACTTGTAAAATGATGATGAAAGCCGCGGTGGCTTCTCCACATATCTGTCTTTGTCTTGGTCTGTGCTGTGTGTTGCACAGCATGAAATATTTTGTGCCGTTTTGGAAGGCGTGGGAGCTCTTTGTAAAACACATCTATTCAAACACACATTTGTAAGTACTGTGGTTTGATGGTTAACAAGTGCGACGGCCGAGCGCTCTCCACCCTCTGAAATGTTCAGTTGGATGCGGTGACTTCCTTTGCTTGGAGAAGTCCCATGCTGACTTGTACTTTCTTTAAGTATTATGAGCAGAGGTGCAGTGAGTTTTGGCTGGTTGTAGCACTTCATACTAGAAGGTCAGCTCTTCATCCTTGGAGCATATACAAGAATACAAGATGAGCTTTTTTTTTTTTTTTTGTCTTTTTTTCCTTAGTTAAAAAGAAATCTTTCACACATTTTGTTTTCATATGGAACCAAGTACTTCTCAAATGTAAGAAAAATCTGATATTCAGCACTTTCTCTATGAGTTAACTGAAAAATTAATAACATTCAGAGCTTCACAATAAGCTGTAACTGATTACAGATGTCTTTATGCTATCTTCAGTTAATGGATAGTAGATGTCTGTTAATGTACCTTTATGTGGTATGTAAGGCAGAGAACTTACATTGAAATTTTCAGAGTAATTAAACCTACATTTTCGGTATGTCTAAAGATCCTTAGCACCCTGGCTCATTTCTCCTCTATTTCCACTTGTTTCCTGCAGGCAGTTTTTTGAGCCAGTGGCGATATTGACTTCGTAGTCCCTGTTCCCACCTGCTTGTTCCCACTCCGTGGTTTGTGTCTGTGCAGTTGTTTCTCTGCCACATGTTGAGCTGGAGAAGGGAGCAGATATGTCTGAAATTGTGGGGTGCATTGTGGGGTTTTTTGGAGCTTGGAGTTTTTTTCTCTTATCATTCTTACTACACAGCCACGTCAGCTGAACAGGTATAGGGCTGAAAACAATTTTCTGTATTTGGTATCGGAGAGAAAGGTGAATTGAATATTGCATGGAATCTGCATGCTGGTCTCATAGACCCATGTTGCTGTCTCTCAAAGGAAGTGGCAACATTTTACAGCAAGTTAAGAGGCTTTTCCTGAGGCAGGGAAAATGCTGGAATGCTTCTCCCCTATATTTTGATACAGGGTGTGCTGTATCTGAGGTGCCTTCATGCATGTGAAGGGATGGAGTTTCAGGGAGGATAGTCATGAGAAATGATTTGGAGTTGTTCCACATGAAAGAACCTCTGAAGTGGATTACAGTGAAGTACAAAGGTTGTTTTTATAGTGTGTTTTTTTCGGCTGGCAATGACAAGTTATATTATGAAAGCTCCTAAGTGATGCGAGTTCCTAAATCCAATTTCTCAGAAGTGACTTGGTGTCTTTAATTGCATTGGCATTCTTGGTGATTGCACCTACTGTACGATGTGGGTAGGTCTCAGTGTGGTGTGTGCTGGTACCCAGAGGAGCCCCTTATGGATGAGCAGGATGGGGGGGATTCTGGTAATTATGAACTGCTTAGAATCATGAAGTTAGTATTTACTTGTGTATCTTATATAAACCTTCATTCCATCATGCTGATGCTTTTTTTTTGTGTGTGTGTGTGTGATCTTGCATATTATTTGTCCATTAATGGGTAATCATATTAAAAGGTATCGGAGATGGAAAGAAATGCATCACTGTTTTCACTTGAAAGCTGAAATGCCCGGAGGGCTAACGTCACAGAGCTATACTTTTCATGGCAGTAGTAGGTTTAAAACGCTGTCTGATTCCACACTCAGCAAGCAGTAGATTTGTGGCACATGCTTTTCTGAATAAGTGTGCAAATAGCTGGCAGTGTGCCTCTGAAATGTGACTGGGTTTGGATTTCACAAATAGCATTTTCAGTGAGATCCTGACATTTGTATATTTTCTCAGTGTTTAAAGGATTATAATTCCAGGATTAAATCAGTGTCAGTTTAGCTTTCTGTAGGAAACCCTTTTGCTTCCTGAAAGAGATCAGTCTCATTCAACATTGCAGCCACCACTCAGTTTGTCACGAGGCAGAAAAAAGTTCTTTTAGGAATACAGTATTATTAAACCTGTCCGATCCTCAGGACTTCACAGAGAAGGCATTTACTAAAGAATGTACTACGAGCAGAAGGAAGAATAATGGTCAACCAGATTACTGAAAATGGCAAAGAGTTATTGCTAAAGGGTAAGTACTTCATGTTGATATTAATACCTACAAAGGATAATACTGTTCTTATAGTATCAGTCTGTCTTAACTGAAGAATACAATTGTTGTGCTTTCTGAAACACAGGGTTATTAAATTGCTAAATCCTTTGAGTTGTGCAGAATCAGTCAACTTGACTGGTAAAGCTGTTCTCTAAAGTACAGTAAAAGTCTGTCAGTAACTTCACACGTTTATCAAAGAGCTGTGCTTCGTTGTACACTCAATTCTGTACTCTGCAGCCTGCTGCCGAGCTTGTTGGCTGGGAAAGCTTTGGCTGTTTCTTTCGTGCAGAACACAAACACGTACAGTCTTTAGAACTCTGCTCTGTTTCAGAGGAACTAATGTATTATCAACAATACAGCTTGTAAATTTACTTTTTGGTGAGACTGTGCTTTGTGTATGGCACTTTTGTAGACACCAAAGCTGTAGCTGATTATAAATATGTGCTGCTATCTGCAGTGTAGTGTGTAAAGAAATTTACGAAGCACACCTTTACTTGTTGGGTAAAATTGAGTAAACTCAAAACTTTAACGACAGTGTCAATTTAGCAGTGAATAATGTTATGTATAAGTCTTAGAATGATGAATGAACACATTATATTCTTAAAATACTCATGAATGTCAATAGTTTGTCATTTAAGCTGCGGTTCCTGATGGAAGTGTGTGTCTGGGTCTGGCGTGTGAGAGTTGCATGTGAACTGATAGTTTGAGCCTGTGTTTAGAGGACAGAGGATTTCTGTGCTGCCTGAAAGCTTTCCAGGTAGAGACCTGTCCTCGCATCCTGCTCTTCTTTCCTCTCGTTCAGCCTTCTTGTTGCACAGGTGGTTCTCCAGTGCAACTTTGGCTTTTATTCTCATAAACCAGTGGGTCAGCCTGAAGTGCACAGCTCATGCTTTCTGCCACCTTCAGTGGCACAGACCTGGCAGCCCCAGGTCTCAAGTGAACTGGCATGAGCAGATTTCTTTCTTTAGTTAGTTCTTTCATTACCAGTGCCAAGTTTATGGTGTGAATGAGTTTTATCTGACTAGGTGCAATGCTATTTATTTCCTGTTTCTCCTCTTTCTGGTGTAAATATTATAGTCCTAATTTATAAAATAAACAAACAAAAAACCCACCACCACCAAAAATACTGAAAACACACCACCTCCAACCCCAAGAACTTGAAGAAGCTTTCAAAATATTTTGAGAGCTGTTTTTTTCTGAGTTTGGAATGTCACTATCAATCATTTGCTACTGCAAAATAATGAAGTTCTTGTTTTTAGCTTTGAGAAATCTGAAAGTTAAATTTTAAATCATGGCTTTCTATTTTTTTGTGTGGAAAAAAGTGCTTTGGATAATACTGGCTACTTTGTAGCTACAGTGAAAATAAGTATTCCTCATGATCAGGTTGCTCATCATCAGATTTGTGATGCCAGCTGCCTCTTCTGCTGCCATAAATGAGTTTGCAACCAGACTTCATTTTAGAAATGCTTTGTGTTTCTGACTAGCTGGGTGTTGTCCGTGGGGAAACAAACATTTCTAATAGGCTGTCTTTTTAAATTACTGTTATTTTTAAATAAGATTTCTACTTTGGACTGTTACTGATGTTGAATTAGGATTTTTGCTAACCAGTTGAAAGTGAGTAATTTAAGAAAAGAAGCAATTTCTGATTTCTGTTTATGAAATTTATAGATAACATCTCTGCAAAAATATAATTGTAAGTTGAATAATTTGTTATAGTCTTCTGAATGAACCAAGAAAGAGGTTTCATAACAGTTTTGAGAGTTAATAGGAGTTTGGTTTAGCCCAGCCATATGTGAGGAACCGCATAAATAAAAAATATAAGCAGATTTAGAATGTATTTGAAATCAAATTGTTGTCTACATGTTTCTTAGATTATCTTAGTATCACAGGGTCTTAATATAGTTCAGCAATACTCTTGGATGCTTTGGTGCTGAAATGTGGACGTAGCGAGGTTCCTGATGTACTAGTAAAGGCCAAGGAACTTGTTCAGGGGTTTCTGCTCTTCAGCAACACTCAGTTCTGCAAAACTTTCCTGCTGGCCGGTGAGAGGGGTGGATGCTATCTGAACATTGCACGGCCTTCTGCAGGGAACCCAGCTTTATCTTGCTGCACAAGTGCTTGGGAAAGTAGTATCGCCAGTAACATCTGGAAAGTGCTTTCTCAAGAACTGTGTTAAAACAGTTTCTTTTGCAGAAACAAGCAAACCAAACCTCCAAAGTGTAATAAAAATGGTCGTAGACGGCTTTTTATATTAAAACTATATCCTTAAGGCTGTGAACAAATGTCTTCAAAAATAACGTTGTGACTAATAAAATGACCTGATTATGCAAGGAAGAAATATTCAACCTGAACATAATTTCTGTTTGCCGCAATCCTATTGTTCCTCTAACTTTGTTTCCCTGGGTGTATTCATTTGCCTCTAGGTCTTATGGGAACAGTAAGTGTAGCAAACCTATTTTGGTTTTGTGGTCAAAATGCTGGCCTAATTACTAGTTGTGTAGAAATTTGCACAAGAGCTTGACACATGAAATTCTGGAAAAGCACGAATAAATTGGAACAGACCTGACTTGCTTTCTAAAGCAGGATAAATTTTGCGTAAACCAGACCATCTATAAAGAAAGGTTTCGTTGAAGTGAGGCTCTCCTCGGAGGGCACTTGCAGCACAGCAGGAGTGTGTACGGGAGAGGCACTTCAGGGATCAGCTAACTGAGCCAGCTTTCTGAGGAAAAAGCAGCCCTACGTGATTAATCGAATATAGCTGCCTGGTGTTTAGATAGCTGAGATTAGGTTAAAGGAATCCCACACCAACTGCTTGGGTATCGACTCTGATTTCTAGTCTTAAATTACAGTGATTTGTAAATGGAATATTAAAAATAAGGAGGATGGAATTTTGTGCGTGCAAATAGCTCAGTTTTGTCCCTAGCTGTTACAGGCTTTATGGCCAGTGATACACAATAGTGTCTGAATGACAGAAAAAAGTTAGCTGCTGTACAGTCTATTTCATTACATATTTTTTTTCGACTGTGGTGTACACAAAGCAGTCTGTACATGCACAGTACAATTACAAGTGAGATACTAGCTCTTATGCTCCTCTAGAAATTAAACTACATTGAGGGGAGGAGTGTTGGGCTTTCCTTTGAGCTGGTTTTCTGGTGAGTACCTGCCGTTTGTCAGTTATAAAAAAGGTAAATAAACCAACAGGTTCCTTCCTTTGTCAATCCCAGCGTTTCAGCACCAGCTCTGAGTTGTAGTCTGAGTCACACCAGAATTCTTTGCAAGGCTCAGGGTTCCTCTGGGATACCCGGGTGGAGGTGTGACGGCAGCATGGTGGAGGCCTCTGCCTACCTTCCTTTAGCTCAGAGATGTGCCTGTAAAAGCCAAGTGGTATAAGTTTGTAATCGCTGTACAGCCTTCTTGGGAATATATTTTTAAGTTTTAGGCCTACTGCAGCTAAATTAGCATTACTATATTTTCAGTGCCGCTGTTATCTGCACTGGCTAGACTAAAGCTCGTCAGACCATGTCCCCGTGTGTCTTCAGCTTGCCTTAACTTGTCAGGTATTATAAATAGAGCTGCCATAAGAATTAGATGAGTGTCTCTCGGAGTTAGTCATGTCCGAATAGAGTGATCTGAAGTTGCTTTAAGATGTATTAATTTCCAGTTATTTAGCTGAACATGATGGAGTAGGGGAGTGGTAGTATTCTTTCAGGGCGTTCAGAAGCTGACAATAGAGGAGAATAAAACCCCAGCAGGTTGAGTCATGCAGCCAGGTCCGGCACCTTCTCCCAGGGGTGATTCTTCTTTGGGTAGTCTGACTGAGCAGACTTCATTGCTGTGAAGCTTCCTGGTCTTTCTTTACGATAGTCTCACTGTGCCTAATTGTTCAGCTTTCATCTATGTCCACTAATCTGTCTTTCTTATAGTTACTTTTGTATGTGTGTTTTGTTTGTAGTTCTCTCTAAATTCTGGTTTTCGTCCCTCAGTTACTAAAGAAAACGCATTGGCTTGCACAAAGACATGCCCTCGGCATGCTCCAGCAGTGAAACTCTGTCTCTGGCCTAATCCCCTTCCAGAAGGAAAGCAGTAATGTGAACACGGTCGTCTGTGTTCTTAATCTTTATTTAAAAATAGAGACAACATAAACCTTTTGGAGAAGAACGAAATAAAAGGAGTGAGTATACTATCTGGTGCAGTTTTGCCACAGTGTTTTTTTCTTGGCAATGAGATAAAAGTTAGGCAAAACTTTGGACATCCTTTTATTGCTTTCATTCTGTCTCTTTGGACTGTGTGTTTGTATGCATGGTGGAGTATGCACACTTAGGATTTTTAGGTTTTGTTCTATGGACCGTCTTTCATGTGTACAGAACTCGTGTGATCCACGTAATGATGAATCTTATGCTACAGATCTGTGTCTATACCTGAGTAGGAAAACTCTAAAAAGTTCAGAGAATGTGGTGATCTTTAAATAAACTGTATAATTGTAGTGGTGGCTGTAAATAGAATTATTTGTTTTGGAAGAGAACTGGTAGCATTCAAAGATGCCTTAATTATTGTAAGACAATGAAGACTGAGAAGCAATGAAACAAGTAAAGATGAAACATTAATCTACTTGGAATATAGCTTGCCTGCCTCGAAACTTGAGATGAATTAGGGACTAAGGTAAACAAATTATTCTCTGTTGCAGAGTATATAGCTCCTTCTTTAAGAAATGTTCCTTGCAAAACAGTCTTGCATGATGAAAACTAACACCACATAGCTACTGTCCAAGACCAAAGACTTGATAACTAAGAATGCGGAAAACTGTACGCATGTCACAGGATGGTGCTTGCCCAGGAGACTTCATGCTTCAGAAGGTAAACGGTCCTGGTACGAAGCTGGGGCAAGAATTCCCCGGAGTAGCTTTCCGAGGTCACCTCCGCTCTCTTCCAAAACTGATGGAGATAACAAGCTCTTCCCATGCAAGTAAGTCTGTCTGAAGCTGCTGGTGTGGCTCATTGGCATATGGAATATGCTAGACTGCAGTCTATGTTATATACTGTGCTGCAGTCCCTTCTGTTCTGTTTTGTCAGTGTACATTTGTGATTCTTGTTGAGGAAATGGTCATCTGCCATAGGTTTTACTAATGAAATTGGAAACAATATGAAAAGAGAGAAAATGAGATCAGCACTTTGGTGTCGTGATTTGGGACGTCTGAAAAGTAGAGATTGCACCAAACATGCAGCTGTGATGAAGGTGATTTTGGCTGTCGTTTAATTAGCTGTATTTAACCTGACAATGTGATACTCTTCTTAAATCAGCACACATCTCTGCAGCATGCAGTTCTGTGTATTGGTGAAGTTAAAACAGGGTGTCATTGTAAAGAACTTGAATATAAACTTACATTTTCAACCAGGAGCAAAGGGGAGTGTACTGTGTTTGAGAGGGGGTTTAATGTGGCACTTCACTGGATCAGTAGAATCATGTAGTTTTAAAGTTTGCTTTTATTTTTGCATTGTCTGCAGTAATTCATAATCTGTGTATATTTGAAAGATAACAGAACTGGTGCTGTAAATGTGGTAAAAAAACAGCTGTACATCTCATCTCACCTTTTCTGTTGAAAGAAAAACATGCCCTAGAAATTGCAAAACCAATACTCTATTTCCAATCACTAGTTCTGCTCTGTTTCAAATCACTAGTTCTACTGATTTTTTTCTATTGAAGTTTGCTTTGTTTGGGTTTCCTGTGTGCGGAAAGACAAAACAAGCACACCAAGGAGTCAGATTTGGAGAGGAAGTCTAATGGGATGGAACTGGGAGATGCTTGAAAATGCAGATGGAGAATGAGAGAGAAGCTGGAAGCTCTTTTTGAGAGAGAGCGAGCTTCTGAAGAGACCAGTTGTGAAAAAGTTACTGGAGGTAAAATGATGATGCATCTAAAACTAATGCTAACTAACTTGGAGATTGATCTTAAGTCACTGGTCTTTGTCAGGCTCAGAGAGATGGCACGAAGTAACCCTTCTTAACTAAGCGTAGGTTATACTGATGACAGTAAAGAGAGACTTGGCATTTTGAAAGAGTAAAACAATTGTCATCCTATATAAAAATCTGAGATAGGGTTAGCTTGACAACAATGTGGAAGGGTGGAAGTTTCTGTGTTACAAGTAGAGGAACACCCATTATACTTCTTTGAGACACCGGTAAGCTGCATCGGTAAGGTAAAGTTCCTGATAGAAGAACAAGGAAAACTTAAGACAGCAAACAGTTGATTTACAAATCACTCAGTGATTAAAGAAAAAAAAAAAAAGTAGGTTGATTTTTTTTCAAACGTTCAGTTACCAGAGCTAGTGTATAGGAAATGACAAAACAAAACAAAGTTGCTCGTGACCTTCCTGTGCTTGGTAAGTGTGATGATGAAAAGATACTGCACAGACCAGTCTTGAAGAATCAAGTAGACCGTGCTTCTGTTGGTGTTTGAATTATCAGTTGCTCCTGTGTCCAATTTAATGAGTAAAACCGATATGGTAGATAACTCCATTTCCTCAGCAAAAATGGCAAATGTACTTTGACCACAGTAGGACAGAGTGGACTGCAGCACAGCTTCCCATACATACTGCAACAAAATTGACCTTGTGTGCTCCTGCTGCCAATACACACACAACAAAAAGAGCAAACAAGTAGATTTTACCTTTTTTTTTTTTTTTAAAATTAAATGCTTACCTTTACTGATGTTGATAACCATTTTATTTTGGTACTGTGTTGCTAAAATTACTGGTATTTTTCTAGTGCAGAAACTTCTACGATGTATGGCAATGTGAGCATCTCTTACATGTAGGTGGGGTCGGCAAATAAACGGAGCCCACTTGTGCAAGGCAGCTGCTGATTAACATTTCTGTGGTAGTTGTCAGAGCCCCAGGAGAGCAACAGGCATGTGAGCACAGCAGACTGCTATCGCCAGATACTTTTGGTCAGCTAAGTGTTTACTTCCAGAAACTTAAAAAGACCTCTGTTGTTTGTGAATGTTGTTTTTCCAAGTTTTGTTCGAAGCATCTGTGAGCAATTTCCAGCAAATCATGCTGCTTTCCGTGCATCCCTTCCCCTCAGTAGGAATAGCACTGAAGTTTCTCATAACTTTTTTGCTTACAGTGATTACTTTCCTAACAGTGTGATGGATGCTGATCACTGTGTGTAGGGGGGTGTCCTCTGTTTGCCTGTTCGATTCATTTTGTAAGTTGATCCAGATTTCAAAATGCAGAGATACTTTCACTTCAGTTATATTAAAATAATGTAGTGTAGCCTTGTTGAATTCATTACCTTAATCATTGAAAATATGCACCAAAAATCCAGCTGTTTAATCTCTTGCTTTTTACATATTCAGTGTACAATGCTTCTTTAACTTGCAATATTTTCATTTGAGATAATCAGTTTTTTCTTTCGTTCTGAATTTCTTTAGCGGTTGACTTTTGTAAATAAAAAAAATATTCTTTGGGTTGATCCTTTCTTAAGGAGATACTCTTGGAAATCTCCTTAGTTTGTATTGGCTGAAAAAGCAGGGAGTGAAGAGTTACAGGCAAGAGAAAGGAATTCTTGTCTGTCAAGCAGGGTGTAATGGGGGCCACAGGTCAAAGAAATTCTGAGTGCTGGAATCAGTTTTTTTTTCCCCCTCTGCCTTTCTTTTTCTTTCTGTTGTTTTTTTTGTTTGTTTGGGGTTTTTTTGTGTGTTTTTTTTTTTTCGGTTGGTTGGGTTTTTTTGTGGCTTTTTTGTTTTGTTTTGTTTTTTAACCCTCAAGTGGTGATTTTGTGCTGTGGTGCCTTTTTACTACCTGTTACAAAAAGCTCTACTGATCTTCCATGTAATCTTTTTTTTTAACATTGTAACATTGCGTATGTGAATCTTCTGCTTTCATTGTACCTGATAATTAGGTTTTAACTTAAAACTATCAGAGGAGTCGGAAGCATGCCCAGTCTAAATGTTCAAAATGCAATGAGGGTAAAGACATCACAAAGTGAGCACGTTTGATGTCTAGGGTTAGTGGGCATAGTAAAAAAAACCCAATCAACAACAACAAAACCACAATGGCAGGAAAAAAAGGGGGTTCTTTGGTTGATATTTACTTGTATTGTATAATAACAGAATCTAGTCTGATTGTTCAGTCTACCTAATCTGTTTGGACATACTGCTCAAAAGTCGTTCTTAGTAATTATTTCTGAACTGTCTTTTCACTTGTCACCATTCTAGATAAGACATAGTTATAAAAGGGAACAGTAGAGAATAAAGGCACAGATAGTGGTGCAGCTGTGACCCTACTTGAAAGTTTTACTTTGAGGTGACCTTTTATTCCATTTTAATGAAAACAGAGGAGTAGAAATAGAAAAAGCTCTACTTTGAGAGTAGCACCTCTGGTACCTGTAACATTGCATAACATTAGATATTGAAAAGAAACAGATTCAATGATCAAACAAGTTATTTCCCTGTGGTTTTTGTTGAGGTTATGAAGTTTCCTTGGGATATCTGGCTTTTTGCTGTTATCAAAACCAGTTTCTCTTTTTCTTTGCAGGTCATGGCAACCATAAAGAAAACAGCCCTTTCCTGAACAGTGCAGAAGCTGGCAAGGGAGGCGATTACTATGACAGAAATCTGGCCTTGTTTGAGGTAACTTCTAACTGGTTTTCATACATGTAATGTGATTTGTGATCTTCCAAGATGGGGGGATTGAGCACATCGTACTAAGCGCAAGGCAGAGTGTTGTAGTATCCGGGCAGTGTTGGTACCCAACTCTTGCTGCATGACAAATCTGAGAGTCATTGGTGCATTTTAGGGGTATGTCTACCAAGTTACAAAATATAATGGTGCCAGAGGTAACCTGAATTATTTAGACAGTGAAGCTGTGGCACTGTGAGATAATCAGTGTGGAAAATAAGCATGAGGTGATTTAGTGTGATAAGGAGGGCTGTGTTATTTTGTAGCAGAGTGCCTAAATTCAGGTACTCAAATTAACCGGGGGATCCTGTATTACAATTGCAGTATATCCGTAACACAGGTTTCTCCTCCGTGTGTTTTTTTTGTGGGTGTATGTTGTCTGAGGTGCTAGTGGGCAGAGACAGCCCCTGTGATGGAGCAGCTCGGCCGTTACGACCACTTGGCAGTGTGAGGCAGAGGGGTATGGCTGGTCCCTGTGGAGTACGGAGGAGCGGGAGGCTTGTTGGAGCCACACCAAGTCTGGCAGAATCCTCCTTCGCATCCTCACCTCACTGGCACTGCATTCAGTGCAAATATATCATTGTGCACTAACACCAAGTTTCTAAAAAAAACATGTTTTCAGAAGCTCAGGTGCCGGGGAGTGGTGCAGGGTCTGTGTGTGGCTCTGCAGCTGCTTTCCAGCTGGGCTTCTGAGTTACAGCTTCACAGTAACACTGGCAACGTGCACCCCGCGTTTCCCGCTCTGGGCGCTCGGCGCGGGGTGGCCTGAGCTGGCTCCACATCCCGCCGGGTCGGCGCCTGCAGAGTTCAGCACGTGGCACGGAGCCTGCGCAAGTGCCACGGACCTGCTGCTGGGTAGGGGCTCGCTGTGGAAATGCTACAGCCACGTTTGCAGGCAGCGTGCTGAGCCCTAGGACTTGGAAGCGCGCTCCCAGCTGAGGTGTCTGCTCCCTCCAAGGCACAGTGAACGTGTGATTAGTGTCCACTGATGGCACGGCTGCTGCTACTCACAGACCTGCACGGCAGGGCTGCACGCTCCTTCTGTGGTGCTAGAGAGGAGGAGCTGGTAGCATCCCAAAGGCCGTGCTGCTCAACTGAACAAGAAGCGTGTGTAGCTTCAGCCTCTTCCTGGAAGGAACAGTAGTCAGGTTTTTAAAGATGTGAACTGCAGATGAGATCAGAGGAAGGAATAAGAAAAGGGACATTTGGGGTCAGTTCCTGCTGTCGGGTAAAAAGCACATAGTGCTACTGATCCTCTCGGAAACTGTTCGTGAAGAACCGTGAAGATATGATGGAACTCTGGACATGTTTTTTATTTCCTGTGTAGAAAGCTGTTTCTCTTTACCATGCATAACTTACTGTGCAATTAGACATGTAGACATTTTAATTTCGAAGAGAAAGGGGAAGGGAGTTATTTTGTTCTGATTTTCTTTTTCTTTTTTCCCCTTGAACTTACTTTAAGAAACAGAAGTTGCATGGGATGAATGTAAAGGTGCAAGGCCTCTGTGTATGTGGCTTTTGGGGTTTTTATCTAGATCCATGTGGATTAGATTACATATTTTGAAAAATGTAATCAAATTATCGGAGTGCATGCATGCCTACAACTGGAGTTTAATTACTAAATCTCTGATTTATTTGGCAACTTGACCTTTTAAGAAGTATATCTGTCAGTAAATGCTCTCAGTAGAAATAAATGCAAAGTACATGTCCATTTTCTTACAGTCCCAAGGCTGTGACTTTTTCTTTACTGCTGTAATTCATGGTTTTCAGCACCTAAGGAGGAGGGTGCAGACCTGTTAGCATAAGCCTTTTCCTGTCAGCTTTGCCCTCCTTTCAGCAAATTAAATCCTCTCATCAGTGGTTTGGGCACAATGAAATATTCTGTCCTTCCCTGGATGAGTTTCCCGGTGCGTTCCCTGGCAGCTTCGGGCAGGCCAAGGCAGGCATGACCCAGCCACTCTTCACAAATGCTGTGAACTGCAGAGGTTGACTTGCTGTCTTCTTCCGCAGGAAGAACTCGATATACGACCAAAAGTGTCATCTCTACTTGGAAAGTTGGTCAACTACACAAATCTTACCCAAGGTGTTAAGGAACATGAAGAAGCAGAAAGTACTGATGGCTCAAAGAAGAAAGTATCAAAAGTAAGTAAAGATTCTCCCTAGGGCCAGGTGATGAATGGGGTGATTCCATATGTGATTTTTGGGGACCTGGTCTTCTTTCTGCTTTATCTTAACCTCTGTCAGGAGCCATGACAGTGTTTCAAAGAAATAACAAGGAACTCTGCAGGTAACCAGATGTTATCAAAGAGTCGAGGCTGATGTAGTGGTTAAGCATGGTGCACTGCAGTGCAGGTACATTTGGTTGGTATGGATTTCGATAAGTAGGATAGGTTTTTAGCAGTGAATTGAATGAACAACAAACCAACAACCTCAGCTTTTTCCTAGTGCTGTTTTAGCTGCCCAGCAGTATCTGACATCTCTACAAGCCTGGTAGATATGACACAAGGCTTGTGGGATACAACACCCTCTGGAGCGCTGGGTGGAGGTCACCTTGGGCACCCTGGGGCAGCTCAAGTGTCATTCTGGTGTTAGGCACTCAGGCAGCTGAATTCTGCCCCAAAGGATCCGCCTTTAGGCAGTTAGCCCATTTGGGCTGGCCTTGTAATAACTAGGTAGAAGGTGGCGTTGATTGTTGGTGGTTAGATTTCTATCAGGAGAGCTATGTTCTAACTGCTCTTCTTAATGCTCTGGCAGCCCAGCAAGTGTTTCAGTTAGTTGTAAACCCTCAGGTGGTATGGTTGCATTTTATGGCACTTGTCAGTTTGCTTGCAGATTTTGTCAAAAGAAAGCTTTCCAAAAAACTAAGATAGCACTTGAATTCTACAGATTTTATAGTACTGCTCTGTCAAAGTTGGAGCCATTTCAGAAAGAGATGGCAGGGATAATGTTGAAAAAGAGCACATTGTTCTCAAAGAGAATGTGTGTTGCCCCGTGCTGAACGCCAGATTCCAGCTCCCTTACACTCCAGTTCCAGTTTTATCTGAGACCGTATGTACTAAAATGCTGTAATATTGTGATTAAGATGACATCGTTACAAGATTGAGTGAAGGTTGTCTGGGTGCAGTGACTGCATTCTGGCACTATAAGCTTACATTTAAAAAGTAATTTAAACATTTGAACTGTGAATTTCTTTTGTGTGGTACTTGGTGTTACACTGCTGAGTCTGTCCAAAGTTTTTACCTTCTCATTACTAGTATGAAACGCCAGCTGCATAGCTGTTTTAGCATGCTTTTGGTGGGCATAATGTCAGGCATCAGCTGTTAATATGATGTTATTGCATAATCTAAAATAATTTTCAGCCTCTTATTATACTGTTAAAAGCAGATTGATTATTATCCTAACAAAGATAGAATGGAGGAGGATACAACAGGTACAGTCCTTACTAATTTGAGCAAGTTCTGATCACTTGCTGTTTATTTCCTTATTAATTACCTGACCAGAATACCATGGTAAGGCGCAGTCTGATCTGAATGCTAGTCACTTACTTCCCTGTTGGAAAAAGAATAGGGAGAATTTGGGGATGGGTCTCTAGTGTAGAGTTGATTAAAGCACATGCAGTATAGCTTCATAAGGTAAAAACGGGGCAAATAAAAGGAAACTGAGAAGTCATTTTAAATCCCTGGTAGAGTAACATGTAAGATTTGGTGTTAACATTTCTACATCTAGGTATGATTTACGTAAATGCTTGTGTATTTTCAAAGTGCCTACTGCCCTAAGAGAGGACTGTTGTCCTTGTTAAAGCCATGCTTCTGTGGTAAAAGAGAGTTTGGGCTTAATACCTGGGTCATCCTGAATTATGCTTTCCTGTGTCCCAAAATGTGTGTTTGCACACTTCTCAGATTTTTTTTTTTGTAGAATGGATTGGGTAACCATTCCAAAAGTGACAATATCATCCTGTGTTAGATATTAAGTATTTTCTGTGTAAACACTGTGGTTTCCTTAAGGGAATCTCTGCCTAGCATGTCTGTCTCTAGGATAAATTAAATCAACTTCAATATTGTAACTGTAGTTTGAGTTTCTTCTTCCTCTCTTGCCATAAGCAATATGAAATCTTAAACATCTTGTAGAATATAAGAAAGTTCAATATTAACTTGGCCAATAATTACAACCATTAAAACCAGGACATTCAAAAGCAGGAACTGTACTATCCTAAGGATCCAAGGTATCCAGAAACTGTGCAAATGGAATTCTTCTACACATTTGTTTTCAATCATCTTTGTGGTATAAATCAATGCACTGCTGTTACCTTATCCTTCCCAATTGAGCATTAGTACAAAAGCAGGAATGTCCACCCCAGCACAATAGCAGGTTCTGTTTTTAAGTGCCAGCGCTGTCTCGTTGCTGAATGCTACACTGGGTGTGCTCAGAAAATACGTACCCAGCCAGTGTGACAGCAGATAAGCTGCCGTGTCACTTACTGGAGTTGTCATCTCATAGACAAGAACTGGAGCAAGGAGGGTGAGCAGACTCCGGAGCTGGTATTCAAAAAATTGAGTGAAGAAAGCAGTCCTTTCAGTAAGTGAATATTTAATTTTCTATCTGAGCAGGTAAGACAGGTCTCTCAGCAAATACCTTTTTGTGACCTAGCACATCACTGCCCACCAAATCATATCCACTCAAATGGCAAAAAAACCCAATCCAGAAATAAACCACAAAAACCCCAAACTGACAAAAAACCACAGACACACAAAAGAAGAGACAAGGCAGTCATGTGTAAATGAAGTGGCCCAATATCTGAGGGGTTGTGTATTGAAAAAATGAGATCTCTTTTACCAAGTTTAAGCTTGAAGGACTAGAGAATGATGTGCTTCAACTTGTGGAGACCGGTGTTGTCAGCACCTGCTTTCTGCAGTGACAAGATCAAAAGAAACCTGAATGTTTCTGCAAGCTCTGGAAAATACATTACATGACTATCCCCCTTCTAATCTCTTGGAATAATTGCTGCAGAGTTTGTGGAAGATGCAAATGAAGATCAGGATAATTTCAGTGCAAAACAGCTTAATATAATCGTATTATCCTGTTTCAGCATTCCCATTATTTTTGATAGTAGCATGCTGTGTTAAAAACACATCAGGTAAAATTGACACTACTCCATGTAATAGGGTAGAAATTGGGTTGGTTTTTGTGTGTTCTAAATACCGTGTTGTATTAAAGCACTTAATAATCTCCGTGCTGTAAAAATACCCCCTTCTCATGAGGGGAAAAATTAGACTAACTATTTTAGTTCATGTATCTTTAATAAGGCAGCCCATTTTTGTGCTGTTGTCTGTCCTCACGCCACAGCAACCGCAAGAGCTGTCATTGCCGATCAATGTCCCCGGCCCCGCAGCCAAGCGCTTTGATAACCCATCACGTTCGCACAATGGAAATAGTGTCCTTCAGACTCAGATCAATAGTCGTATCATTATGTGTCTGCAGCTGATTAGAGTGAACGGAAACATGATCTGCATCACTGAAATAAGACTCTTTTTGAGATTTTTCTGTCCCTTGGTTGATCTAAAACAGTGTTCTTCAAACTGTCTTTGTTTTATTTTCTTCGTGCAGCATAAGTTGTTTATTTTTTCTTTTTCATTTGGTAGCTGTTGAGACAGAACATAATACCCTCCTTATTTCAGATTGCATTCTGTTGAGACTTCAGCTCTGGTTTAGTATCACTTACTGATTATAAGATGCTATAGAAAAGGGTCAAGTTAATGCAGACTACAGGTGTTAAGTATTTCTGAGAACAAGCTGGTTCAAGTCGTATTTGCAGATCATTCTTTCATCCCAGTATTTTTTATTCCACAGGGTAAGAAAATCCAGAGTAAACTCTCATGCCTGAGGTACACTTAGTAACACTGTGGCTTGGGTTTTGTCTGTGGGCAGATGCTTACGCATTTCCTAGGCTGCTCAGCTCTGCAGAAGTCTCATAACTCTACAAGTAATGCACCATTTCTCCTCTGCGGCTGCCGTGAGCTGGTAACTTGATACGCATAAGTGGCCACTTAAAGAGGGAGGGGGAGAAGATAATGAACAGGGGAGCGAAGCTGCAGGGACCACTTAGGGCAGAGGGCAGGAAAGAGCTGAGCCAAGGTGAATTCTTATGGAAAGGAAGAGGGTGTTGGGAAATGTGTAAAGGGCAGGCTGAAAACTCACCTGCTTTGACAGTGCTTGGAAAACTGTCAGATAGAGCGTATAGTAACTGTGCTCTACTTGCTTCTCCTGTGTAAGAGCAATGGGTTGGGCCTCTTTTCTTTTGCCAGATGCCAGTCTTGACAAACTCAGAAATTCCTTGACCTCTGAGAGACCCACACATCTGATAAATTCACTCAATGATGGCTGCTGGGTTCAGAGATGTCGTAAGGGGGGTGGCTGGATGATGGTCAGATCGATGATAAAATTATGTGGAATGTCTCTTTGAGAGGCAAAGAGTGCATTCATGTGACAATAGGAAGCTCTTATGCAAGGCAAAACCTGCCCAGTGCCTGGCAACATTATTTAGTCATTTCTCAGTTAATATTTTGCAGTTGAAGACAAAACATGAATCAGACAAAGGTGTTTGACTTAAAAGTATCTAAACCACCCCTGCTTGAGGAAACAGGTACACTCTTAAGAATACCCTGAGAAGAATCTCTTCCATTGTAGCGTTGGAACAAGTTGTTAAAATATCCTTACCTTATCCTGGTCAGGATGCTTACGTACAGGTGTCATTTCTGTCAGTATCAGAAGGCAATTCCTTTTGTCCTTACACATAATCTCGGCAAAGCTGATCAGGTTTAGTTCTATAGGATGGTAATTTTTGTATATTGACAGGTGATGTTGTAGGGATTTATTTTTTTTTGTACTGTGACACTAGAACAGCTGAGGAACGTCTCTCTGGCCCCATGCTGGTAGGTCTCGTAGTAAGTCCACTTTCCATTTCAAACCATCAGCACACGGTTCTGTTGCCCTCTTTCCTTCGGGAGGTTCAACTGAGTTGAAGTGTGTATGGGGCAAGTCTAGCTGATCTGATCTAACTTCAGTAACACAAGGAATTAAAAGCTGACTTCAAAGAATTCAGTCAGCAATTCCTGGAATTTCTAACAAAGAAGTGCTCAGATCATGTTCTTCAGCATGGTTTTCTTTCATCTCTGGCAGGGCAAATTCCAAAAGCAGATAAGGAAATTTCAAATTGTAACCTGTAATTAGAAGTTGTGGCACTAAATGCCTAGGTTGCTTGTTTTGATGTGGTGATATTATAACTATTTGATTTTTCTAGTATTTTGCTTTGTGTAGTAAAATATCGTGTAGGCTTACCTTAGGTAACTAAATTTTTCCGCAGTGAAGAAGGCAAGAACAAAGTCTTGACAGGCATTTTATTGCTGTAAGAGTAATATGTTTGTCTTAAGTACTACTGCTTTTGATTCAGGGCTAATTTGTCTTAAGGGTGCATGTCATTTATTTTTACATTTAGTTAATGCTAAGTGGAGTCAAATTTAAACAAGTGTTGTCACCTGCCTTTAATATCCTTCTCATTTAGATGATGGTTCATGGGTTTCTTTAAATACTGTTTATCTGTAATATGTCCTGGAACTGAGGTTTATTTATAGGAAGAAGTATGAGAAGGGATGAGCCTTTGAGAACTTACACTCTCTATTCCCCTCATATTTCAGCATTCTGTGTAATTTTAAATACAAAAGAAAAATTCAGAATGTAGAAGCAATGAAACATCTTGGCAGGAAACCAGAGAGATTTGGGCCTCTGGATTGCTGCTAGTCCAGCTGTGCCAGCGCAGGGAACACTTGTGTGTTCCTCGAAATAAACCCCTTATCTGTGGCATTTTGATATCGTTGTTACAGATGTGACTGTCCTCTGACAATAACGATTTGGGCCAAGGGGAATTCTGTAAGATGTGGTGTTGAATGCCAGTCATGTGCAGTTCCTGTGAAGTCACGTAACTAACTTGTATTTTCTCAATCGCTGCCAGAAGTAATTTAGAGTCTGATGCTAATATTAAACATCATGAGAAAGGTAGAATAATTAGGTTTACATGGAATATATAAATGGAAGAAAATTCATTTTGAATGTCTCCAGATTGTGTCCAGATCTCCTCTAGTTGTAACATCACAAAAGTATGTTTCCCATGAAACCAACTTGGGAACTTTGGGGAGCAGGGTAGGATCTGTATTACTTGAGGTTTGCAGCTCTCAGCAGATTCCATACTGGAAGCTCTATGGTCCTCCAATAAAATCAATATATGTACATTCTGTTGTTAGTAATTGCTCTTAAATGCTGAGTAGAATTACTTCAAATGTGAAGATGGGATAGGATTTTGTTCAGAAATTCGTGGGTTTGGTGTTAGGAGTTTGCTTCATGTTTTCTGGAAGTCCAGCGCAGTAGTATTTGTGTGTGTCTACCTTACATTTCCCAGATTTCTACCATTTGAAAAACTGAAGTTGTAGAACGTTTTTGTTATCTATGCTTTGAATAATTCCAGTTAATGAATGTCAATTAACTTGTTTTTCAGTCACCCAGCATGGGCACCCTGATGGGGGTATATTTACCGTGCATGCAGAATATCTTTGGGGTGATTCTCTTCCTTCGGCTGACTTGGATGGTTGGAATGGCTGGAGTTCTGCAGTCCTTCCTGATTGTTTTACTTTGCTGCTGTTGCGTAAGTATATAGGTAAAATAATGCCTGTGACGTAACCTCTGAAACTATTGAGAATGTTGGAGAGGCTGCCTTGTAGATGCATGTATAAAGAAAAGCCAGATTAATGCTAAACACTTCTGCTATGTTTGTAGCCATGTGGTTCGTTATGTTTTCCCCCCTAGTATTTCTAAACTGGCAATCTGTATCTAGTGTAGATACAGTATTAAAAATGGTGTTTGTTCAGCAAACAGCTGTTTTCTGTGCCAGTCCCAGGTCAGGGCTGCCTGCTTGGCTTGCCTGCTTTGCTGGACCGGCCTTTGTTGGAATTTTGGCTCTGCAGACGGAGGGACACCTGCGTTCTTGTATCTGGCTTTGTCTGCCGGCACCCTGTGTTTGACCTGATAAAGCACTGGTCATCTCTCAAGCAGAAGTCTCAACAGCTTGACGATTAAATTCGTGCTGCCCTTGTTTTCTTTCAGATAATGACCTGCCAAGGCAGAATGAATAGAAATATTTTATCCTATATGCAGTGGCAGCTTTGCTCTATCAAGAAATAAGAGATGTTTTACAAAACGTGGTTGACACAATTGCTTGCTTTTCCTTGTTTTTCCCAGACTATGCTGACAACCATATCAATGAGTGCTATTGCCACAAATGGTGTTGTTCCAGGTAAGCGTAGTTAGCAAACTTTTCATTTGTGTGGGGTGTTTTGTTTTTGGTTTGGGTTTGGTTTGTTTTTTTTGAAGTTGCTGCAAGCTGTTAGTGTGGTTTTATTCCAGAGAAGTTTGTTTAAGCTAGGATACAAAGCCTGAATTAATATCTAGTATTTCTTCATAGCATCAATTAGGCTAAAGACTAGTTCATTTGGTTTTTAGTTACCCCTGTGCTGACAAAAGGATACTTCAATTGAATCCCCTGTGCATCTGAAAGCAGATACACAGTGTATAATTTTGTTGTGTTCTTGTTGTGAATATTTTTCAATTTATAAGAATAAATAAATTATAATTGTACTCTCACTTTTCTTGTTTCATAGCTGGTGGCTCCTACTTCATGATATCCAGGTCATTAGGCCCAGAGTTTGGTGGAGCTGTCGGGCTGTGTTTTTATTTGGGAACAACATTTGCAGGAGCGATGTATATCCTTGGTGCCATTGAGATTTTATTGGTGAGTAGTACCAGAGTAGGCCTGCTTTTAAGACAAATAGCATACAGAAAATGCTGCAGTATTCTCGTCCCATATTCATATACACATTTACAGGTAGAGACCAGAAGTTCCATTTTCTTGGTGTCCAATGCTGTACCACTAGTGCTTCCCTTTGGAAGCTACACACTCCACAGGTATCCAGAATGGCAGGTCTCCTGAAAATATAGGTAGAAATACGACTTTATCGGTGATAAGCACGTGTCATTAATACAGTTGCCTCAGTTGTACTGCTGAAACAGAATGGGCTGTTAGCCCTTGACTTTTCCGATAAACTGAGGATTCACGGTGAAGGGCAGGTTGCAAATTGGAAATTGATGTACATTTCTTGCATAGGTACAAGACCACTACAGTAAATAGGCAGAGTTCTGTTCCTGTGTTCCTTCAGCTTGTTTTCTTCTCTTTTCAGACATACATTGTGCCACAAGCAGCAATTTTTCATCCTTCTGGTGCCCACGATGTGTCCAGTGCTATGCTAAATAACATGAGGGTGTATGGAACTGTATTCCTCATCCTAATGGCAGTGGTGGTCTTTGTAGGCGTGAAATATGTGAACAAATTTGCTTCCCTCTTCTTGGCCTGCGTAGTAATATCCATACTGTCCATTTATGCTGGAGCTATCAAGTCCATCTTTGATCCACCTGAATTTCCGTGAGTAATATTTCTCAGTGGGGGTGTAACTTTGCCTACAGGTCTGGAAGATGAGGTTCAATGGGAGTTACTTAAAACTTGTGCCTGATACACTGTCAAAGGTACCTTTTTTGTGAATTGAGATTTTTTTTAGCTGTACATAGTGACAGTGATAGTCTTGTGCATGCAGAGTTCATGGAATACACATTTCTTATGCTAAAATGAATGCATTATTACGTTCTCTGATTGTTTCAGCAGAATGAACTCTCGTGGTGAGTACACAGATTGATGGAGGCTGACATTTCTCTGCTTCCTCCAAAGACAAGCCGGAATCTTAGCCTACGGCTGCCGAGTTAAATCTTAGCAAGAATTTTCTGGGCTATTTATGGCAGTCTTTCTCAGCAGGAAGCAGTTTGGCAGGTCCATTTTTCCCAGGCCAGTCAGACATGATGTTTTGCCTTCGTGGCTGTGAAGTGTGGTTGTGTGATGCAGTTACTTGCTGAGAAATAGAACATCTCTGAGGAATGCGGGAGGCGTGATGGTGGGGCTGTGCTGAGCCCCCTGCAAAACCTCCCCTTGGCCTGAAAGCAGGTTACTCTGCCACATGGATAGCCCTGCCCTGAACACCACACACGTGTTCCTTGGTGTATTGGCAGTTAAACATGTCATGTGGTTTTTTAAACTTGGAGAAGGAGCAGCAATAATGTGGATACATGTGCTTTACCAGAAGTGCAAACAGTATTTCCTGATACTGCTGACAAGAGATGAACGGAATGGAAATAGAGGAGTTGAGTCTGCATAATTGTTCACATCTTAAAATGATGTGACCATAACTAAGTACTTGCAACCCTCAAGTGCTCCCTTTAGATATTTAGGGCTCAGTGATTATAATGTTTTACAACAGTGGCAGGTTTACAGCAGTAAAAATAAAACAGTGTCTCTACATCCCCCTTATTATCTCTTGGATTGTTCTTGAATGTTCTCCTTATCTTTCTTCCTTGGGCTGTATTTGATTTTCTTCTGCTGAAGTAACCAGATATTGTATTTATTTTTAATTCTGGAGGAGAAGGCTCCTCTGAAGTTAGAGTTCACAGGCTTGCAAACCTGACAAAATTGGCCTCATATCTTCAGTTTTCCTGTCTCTGGTGCTTGATGAGACCTGTGAAATAATTCAATTTACTAAAATGGAAGAAACAAAACTTGTTTGTTTGTTTTCTGTGGATGTTTTTTGGCATTGGGAAGAGAAACTGAATGAACATTTAGTGGCAGAAAGCTGTTGCATGGTATCATCGTATCTTGTGGAACCATCTTTGGAGAAGTGGGTTAGAAATTGTCAGTAGTGGAATAAACCATCTTTGTGGTCAGGTGAAATGCAACGGGCACTGGAGGATTTTAGCAGTTGTGCATTGTACCTTCTGACAAGAAGAATCATGGCTCATTGTGATTGAAATCTATGTTCCTGATTCTTAAACTAAAATGTCAGGGGTCACTTGAGTGCTACTGGGCAGGAACTGGGATAATGCAGTTCCAAATATCTTTAGATATTCTAAAGATCTAGTAATTTGAATGCTAGTATTCTTCAGATCTCTTCCACTCCAGTAGTTCTGTTTCACTGAAAAGAAATATGTTGCCTAATCTTTCCCTTTCATTGTTTAAGGTATATTTACCAAATTCAATAAATCACACTACTGTAGCTTTTATATAACTCTCTCAAAATTGTTGGAAAAGTAGTTTTGTACTTCTGACCCTTAAAGGAAACAGAGTCTTTGTCCTGCTACAACCAGCTTTTTCAAGCTGAGAAATAGTGTAGCAGACTAGAGCCACTTCAAGTTCCCATGGTATGAAAGAAGAATGATGGGGAAGGGTGGATTTCGTTTTCCCGGTACCATATAATAACGCTGGTTTTCATGTTTCCCTTCCAGGATTTGCATGTTGGGCAACAGGACTTTGTCCAGAGATCAGTTTGATGTTTGTGCCAAAACCATAGTCAAGGATAACATTACTGTGGCCTCTAAGCTTTGGGAGCTCTTCTGCCACACTAAAAACTTAACCACGGAGAATTGTGATGAATATTTCCTAATGAACAATGTCTCCGAGATAGCAGGAATTCCAGGGGCTGCTAGCGGGATTTTAAAAGGTATGACAGATTATTTTATTTCTCTTAAGGAGGAGGCATGCTGAGCAGTAAAAATGGCTTGAGCTGTTCCCTGCTGGTTAAGAAAGAGGGACTGAAGAAATGTAATTACAGTGAAGAAAACTATCTTCAGTAAAGAAAACCAAGCCTTGTAATCTTGAAAGAGAGTAGATGGCACTTTTCTCCTGATACAGTACTGGTGTGCTGTAAAAGTGATTAAATTTGCCTTGTACGTCTGATAATTTCAGCAGAAAGTCTACTAACATGAGCGAGTTGTTTTAAGTTTTTTCAGAACTCTCTGTAGCTATGACTCTCCATTTTAGACAGGTTAAGATTATGTCCTGAAATATAAGAGTAGTTGTATAAAAATAGCATACCTCCTCCTTTGCCTGCTCCTGATTATAATAGAATTGAGAAGTGTTCATTATTGAAACAGACTCCAGAGAACAGATGCTGAGTGCCTCAGGTTCCTGTTTTCACAAAAACCAGTAGTCCAGTTTCTAAAATGGACTCAGTGTTTATTAGCGAAATTTAAATGTCAACCATATAATTTTGTAATTCTTACACTGTCTGAATAACAAATCTGTTTGTATTTAGAAAGCTGGTCAATATTGTTGCTTTGGTTTCTCTGAGCTGTAGTGCATGGTCCTTCATTAAAGATATTAAATGTAGTTCTTGAGGTTAAAATAGGTGTGAAGTTCACGTTACATTTAGTAATACAAAAGTATCAAATGGGCCTAGACTTCTGTAGACTGTTCATACATATTTATTGGGTTTGTTACAGGTTCTCTTGAAAGCACGCAATACTAATTTTCTTTCATGTAACTTGTGTATGTCATAATTTGTGTTGATCACTGAATTGCATGAATTGCATTTGTAAACTTCAGTTGTAGACCCATTATAATGACAACAGGATTGAACTGAAACATGCTTTTCTTTCCTGTGGTGTGATAATAACATTGAAGACAACTTATGGAGCAATTATTTGGAGAAAGGAGAGATACTGGAGAAAGCACATCACCCATCTGTTGATGTAGCAAGCCAGAAGAACAACCTTCATCTGTATGTGCTTTCAGATATAGCCACTTCATTCATGGTACTGGTTGGCATCTTCTTCCCTTCAGTGACCGGTGAGAACTCTGGGACAAAAGGGACAAGAGGGCATCTTGGGCCTCCAAGTTTTCTTTTCTCCCTTGATCTTATGTCCAAATGTATTTTCAGGTATCATGGCTGGTTCAAACAGATCAGGGGACCTAAAAGATGCGCAGAAATCCATTCCTGTTGGGACAATTCTTGCTATTGTCACCACATCACTAGTCTGTATCCTTTTAAGATGAGTAGAGTCCTGGCATGTTGTGACTCAGATGAATGACCACATATCTGGTTTGTGGAACTGCTTGCAGGTGACTGAAGTATCAATGTGACTATGATTGGTCAGTGGAAAAAAAAAGAGAGTCCTTGAGCTTGAAAGCATCAGAATTATTACCCTGTTTTCCATCTCTCTTTCTATGTTGGGTTTTTTGATTTCTTCTTTTGCATTTCTGTTGTTTTTCTTCAGTATGCAGTCATCTATAGCTTTTCAGGCTGGTGGAATATAGGTACATATATATTTTTTTTTCTTAGGGTGCAGTGGATCATTAAGATGAGGGAAGGCTTTAAATGGGAGAGATCGTAAATTTCAGTTCCTTAAAAAAAATAAAAGCCTTTTAGCTTGAGTGACATCAAGGAGTATATGCTTTCTTGAACATTTTAGGGCAAGAGAAAGTGGAGTTAGCAATTAGACTAGATGTTCCCCAAGTGTTTTGGTTTGGGATTTTTTTTTGGGGGAGTGTGGGGCGGGGAAGGTTTGTATGTAAAGGCAGCTGCTCACTGGTACCAATGAATTTCTATAGTTATTTTGAAGTCAGTGAAACAAAAAGATCTTACTTCAGCTTGCAGGGCTTTTCCCCACCACTTTGATTTTTAAGGTAGTCATCTGATTTAATGCTGTTCCACGACTCTTCGACACGTCCCCAGCTGGTGTGTGTGGAGGTGTTACAAACGCTGTGCTCAGGCGGGAGCTCCCCGAAGCTGTGAATGACTCGCTGTTTCCTGCCCGTTTTTCAGAATACGAGGATGTTCCTCATACCAGATTTCTAGGTGCTGAGTGTGTGTTCAGAGGAACAACCTTTGTCCCAGTTGAAGTGGTCAAGTTTTGTACATGGTTAAACTCCTCAGGGCTTAGGACCACAGGAGCTTTGCTTTGGAAAGACACTTTTAATCTCCCCTGCTAGAGAAAAGATGAAGCCAAGCTCTTTCAGCTTTCTTTAGATGTTGGTGTCCTAAACTACAATTTGCCAACATAGGAGATGAAAAAAAAAAAAAAAGGCAAAAAGCAATTAATATGAGCAAGGACTTCCAGAATTACTTGTAAGAGCTTTCTGGAAAAATCCCACTCAAAGGCAGCTAGCCAAGATGGTCACTGCCCTGGAAATTCTGCTGTTTGGAACCTGTTTGTTGCCAAAGCTTGCCAAGCTGTAAGTCACGATCCCAGCTCACTTTTCCCAGCTTCTTAGGAGTGCGGCCTTTTCCAGATGTTACTCTGGGAACTGGCCCTGTACCAAGGAGTCTGCATTTCCTATGAATTTAATAAATCTCAGGTCACAGACATAACCCCCAGCTGTGGTGTTAAAATATTTGCAGTTCAAAACTCTCTTTGTGGTGGGTAACTCCATGTGTAGATATTAACACGCCACCCAGTGGAAGGCTTCCACCCTGATTTTTAGGAGTGATCAATGTGTGTTACTCTTTGTATTTTACAATTGCATTACAGGGGTAGAGTTCAGGATTTAACCATTCATATAAACTTAAAGCACAAGATCAAAAACTTTACTGTAATGCTGGATCAAAAAAACCTGAAGTATTTTGTACTCCCCAATGCAGCAGTAGTACAGTTTAATAAGAAACCAAATATTCAAGTAATTTTATATGTAAACATGAATTTAATTTGCTAGTGTAGAACAGAAACTGATATTAAAAGATATCTTTTCTCTCTTCTTTTCTTGTATCTGAAGGTATCTACTTTATCATATTTAAAATGTTTTTAAAAATTGAAACTTATTATTCTAAGTTTATCACTTCAATATTAGAAGGTATGTATGAGCAGTGAGACATTAATTTACCCACCAGCTTTACCCTGTACTTATGGAGATGCTGCAGTGCAAATGCCGTAGAACAGAGACACTTGTTGAACTTTCTATGATTGTTTTCATCTGCTGTGTCTAAATAAATCTTACTTCCTTAGCACGCTCTGTACTCCAGACTTCAGTTGTGTATTATTATTTGGAGCCTGCATAGAAGGTGTAGTCCTGAGAGATAAGTAAGTTTTACTGTTTTAATGCTCTCCTTTCTTTTTGGCAGGGAAGTTGTGTTCGTTCCCATCTCATGCTGGCTCCCTCCCCCACCTTTTTTTTTTTTGAGAGTCTTCTTGTATTCGATTTGATACAGATTTTCCATCCTATGTCTTAGTTCCTTCCTCCAACCTGCCCCAAAACTATTTTGTCTTGTCGACATACCCTTTTCGGTTTCCAGGGATCCTCGTTCAAAGATCAGATCCCTAACAGTAAATCACAGATTTCTACTTTTTCTCTCTCTTCCCTAGAGAAGCAAGATAACAAAACAATGATTTTTTTTTTTTTCTTTTGTTCTTCTCCAGATGAACCTTTATTTTTTTGCCTCATTCATTGTCTTGGTTTTGTTAATTACTGAGTTTGGCAAAATTACTCTTTGCAAACTGTTTTCTGGCTTCACTGCCATCTGAGGTGCTACTACTGATTTTTGTAAAAGTACAGGTGACACAACAGAGTAAGCCAAATAGCTGAAATGATTTCAGCCTACGGTATGTTAGCAAATAGCTTGCAAAGTTGCTCTAATCTTTCTTGTGCTTGCTGACCACGGTCCGCTAAGTCAACAACTAGTATAACGTACTCTCCCTGACACATACCAAAGACAAATCTTGAAGGACAGGCAGGTAACACACATCTATATCTGTATATGCTGTATTGCTCATAGTGGTATTCATAGGATGAAGTATTTCCTCATAGCATTTGTGATGATTTTCTTGCATAGAAACCAAATTAAGAAATGCAACCAGACATCCATAATTGGATAAAGTTTGGTATTTGGTTATCTCTGCCCTCGGATTATTAGTTATCAGACATTTCTGTCTATAAGCCAAATAACAGTGTTTTCCAGTACTAGAGTCTACAAGTGCTTTTTATGACAGCTTCCCTCGCGCTGATGGACTCTTCCCAGGGCATAAGCAATGAAGTGCTTGTGAGTATAATTGTCTGAGAAAAAACCCACAACCAAACCAACCAACCAAATAAACCCTGAAGTCTTCTGTAGGGATGTCTGATGCTGGATTGTGTTGGGTCTCTTAAACATTAAACTTAAGTTCCTGTTAAGAACTGCATCTTTCTAGGTGAAAATGGAAAATAATGTTGTGATAATAATGTAAGTCTTATGATACGTAGTCAAAAGAAAGTTTTCTAATTGTTGAAATCAGGCTGTAGACACTTCCTATCTGTGCATCAAAAGTATCTCAGGTTGCTTACTACTTTTTGTCTTTCTTAATAAAGAAAATATGTAATATTTAATAATATTTAAATGACATTTTAAAACTGACCCAAAAGAACAAACATGCTTGTAAAAACACTGCTTTGAATATGAATGTCTGGGTGTCCCTCTCCGCAGGTACGGCGACGCGGTGAACAAGAACTTGGTGGTGGGCACCCTGTCGTGGCCCTCGCCGTGGGTCATTGTGGTGGGATCCTTCTTCTCGACCTGCGGAGCAGGTTTACAGAGCCTCACCGGGGCCCCCCGACTGCTGCAGGCCATAGCAAAGGACAACATCATTCCTTTCCTCTGGGTGTGTACGACAGCTTAAAAAAAAAGCTTCTGTACATAGTAACTAACCAGCTATTTGACATTAAGCTCTTAGAAATAAGATTTATTTTCCTTAGTTTGTCCAGCATTAAAGTGAAGTAAATGTTTTTTATTTTAATGCTTTATTTTCTTTTGTTAAAAACTAGGAATAATTCTAAAGGAGTTTGAATAGACGTATATGATAATTTTATGAAGAAGTCTAACATTGAATTCAGTGAAGCTCAGAAAGCCATTAGAATAATTTGACTCCTTACTCTAGAGAAAAAACGATGTCAAAAAATAACTATTGTTTTTTAATATTTTTTTTTTTTTTTTCATTATAACCTTATGAAATGTTTGGAAGATACGCTTAATATTTCTGTTTCTTCAGATTTTTGGTCATGGAAAAGCGAATGGTGAACCAACATGGGCTCTTCTGTTAACAGCATTAATTGCTGAGCTGGGAATCCTTATTGCTTCACTTGACATGGTGGCCCCAATTCTCTCAATGTAAGAAACAGAGTGGTTGCTATTAAAAAAAAAAAAAAGGCAGGGAGGGGCCAGCTGAGAAAGACTGATATTCTAACGAGTTTTGTTAATTTGATGGTCTTCTAGAACCATATCTGAAACCAGTAAAGCGAATTACTGGAGCCTGAGTTCCACTTTTATTATTTCTACGAATTATCTGACTTCAGGCTCTACATGTAAATCTGTTTGTTTCTGCTCTGGAATATGCTGTGAATAAACATCTTTTTACTATAGCTAGATTGTTATTTTCTTTAGGAAAATGTTATTGTTATCCCAGAACTAATATAGAGCTAACTTGATTCAATTAAAATACTGTTCTAACTACTTTATACTGATAGTCGGGCTAATAAAAATCAGAGGAATGGTCACACATGACAGGGCAGCCATATTTTGACTGTAAATCATTACTGTGGGTATAATATATGCCAGAATCTCTAAATGTGTGTGCTGAAAGGCTTTTCACTTTGTTTTTTTGCTTCTGCAGGTTTTTCTTGATGTGTTACCTCTTTGTTAATCTAGCGTGTGCAGTACAAACACTTCTTAGAACTCCAAACTGGCGACCCCGATTTAAATACTATCACTGGTAAGCAAAAGAACACTCAATGCCTGGTCTGTGAGCTGCAGTGTGGGGTTTGGAAGAGCTCCTTCCGTGAGGGTTGTGGGCATCTCTCGTTCCTCTGAATATCAGGCCTAGACAAGAGTACTTGGATGTAATATTCGTTGTGCACAAGACCCAGATATTTAATGGCATGAGAGTTTTATTCCAACAACAGGATGCTGAAACTGTTCAGACTAGGGAGATTCACGGGAAGCTTTGCTTTCACTGCCAGTTCAGAATAGACAATTTAAAGAAAAAACAGCAAGAGAATAATTGACCTGTTTTTAAGCTTTTATACCCCACTACTCACTAATACATTTTCTTTTTGTTTTAGGGCCCTCTCGTTTTTAGGCATGAGCATTTGCCTGGCACTGATGTTCATTTCATCTTGGTATTACGCTTTGGTAGCTATGCTTATCGCAGGCATGATTTACAAGTACATTGAATACCAAGGGTAAGTATTCACTGGATAGAGAAGGGTAGGAAGGAGATTGGGTCTAGTTTTGGTGAATTATCTCTGGCCTTCACATTTGGAGAAGGAACTGTCCAGAGATGTGGCTTAGAGGGTTTCCCTTATTGGGTCATTTTTTCCGTTGTTTTACTGTGTCAGTGCTAAACGAAAGCCCCTGAAGTGCTTTGTTGTTAAGCCTCTAAAGGTGTTTGGTAACACTTGAGAGTCACAGGAAGCAGACACCCTGGTTGGGATCTACCCTTCTGCTGTCTCTCATAATTACTTCAGGGCCAGAACGCTTGAGGGCAACCATCTTATTCCAATTTATCTGGTGCAAAGGTCTGTCTAGAACAGTCCTTGAAAAGCTTAAATCCACAGGTTAAGTTGCCTGAGATGGTTAATATATGATACTGAAATGGCTGTTTGTGCTTGGGAAGCATTCTCTGTAGTGGAGTGTTGGTTACAAACACAGAAGGTGTTGTGGTACCACACTGTTACACATTTGACTGAAACATTTGCATTTCTGTCATGTGATACGTGGGAAGTGTCACAGACATACGTGTACAAATGATAAATGTACATGCAATGCATGCTACGGATCACATTATTAAACTCGTTATAAGGGAATGATTTCTCTGTAGTGTTACTGTAAGCGTGCAACTAAAGGTTAATGATACCATATGTTGGCTGAATTATGTGTTTTTCACAGTGCGGAGAAGGAATGGGGTGATGGTATCCGGGGTCTTTCACTCAGCGCAGCCAGATACGCCTTACTGAGACTGGAGGAGGGGCCTCCGCACACCAAGAACTGGAGGTACTCGCTTTGGACTAATAAAATGCACTGTCACGATTATCTACATACTTACAGAATTAAACTGGACTTCAAACAAGAAGCTTTTGGGCTGTGTGAATGAATTTTAATGCCTAGGATACTGAAGGAAAATAAAAAGCGCTGAGTCTGTGGTAAGCTGCCCTGTCACTGCCCAAGCCCTCCTGTGTGAGCCCTATGTGGGCAGAACTTTTGTGTCCTTTGGATCTTTAATTGACCTCTGAATTTGGTGAATTCAGAAGTGGAACTTGGGGGAACTGCGGAGGTCTCTGAGTACAGAGGTCCAGAAGCCCATGGTAATTTGCATTGGGGGCACAAAGAAGTCACTGCTGTCACTTTAGGATTGAAAACCGGAACAGTGGAAAGCATTTCAACCTCTGGCTTTGTGTATTAAAGACAGATTAAGAACTCTCAGTTATGCATTGCACAGCTCTTAGGCTCTGAACAAGAGGACTAGGAATCTACCAAAGAAGAGAATTTTATAAATATTTTTATACTTGCTCAGCCATAGCTTAAGAGAGAAAATAACTTAATGTGCAGCAATACCTTAAGGGAAAGAAAGCAGGTGGGATCTGTGTTTAGATGAAAATATTCTTGCTTCCCAGCTGCTTGACACAAGTTTGCAGATAGGTCTGGAAGGACAGCCTTACAGTATTAACACAGTGTGTGCTCCAATAGGACTTCAAAGAGCCATGAAAATCAATCACATAAATAAAACAGTAATGCAAGCCTCTTAAGCTAAGTACATGAACGGGTTTTGTTTGTCAAAACAATACAGCAGAATTCCCTTAATGCTTCAAATCTGCTTTTAATCAAGAGAAATAAAACATTAATTAAAACCCCTCTAAAGTGTGAGAAACAGAAAGAATGTACTGTTTCAGAGTTAATATTCAAGCATAATTAAAGTGATGAGAGAGGCAGTTTTTCAGAAGTGTTTTTGTTAAAGCCTTAGGAAAAAATACGCTCCCTTTTTTATTTTTTTCCAGGCCTCAGTTGCTGGTGCTTCTGAAACTTGATGAAGATTTGCATGTGAAATACCCTAGATTGTTAACATTTGCATCTCAGCTGAAAGCTGGCAAAGGTTTGACTATCATAGGATCAGTGATCCAAGGGAATTTCTTGGAAACGTATGGAGAAGCCCAGGCCGCTGAACAGGTCAGTGACTTAAACAAATTCCTAAAGTAAAAAGGGGTGAGTGGGCAAATAACTCAAAAGTTTCGTAGTCATACATGGGTAAGAAGTGCATCAGTAAGGCTTCTGGGAAACACAGAACCAGCTGAGTTGTAGTAGTTCAGTAAAGGGCTTGTGAACATGTTTCAGCTGCCAGTGGTGGCTTTGGGAACGTCATAAGATCAATGGTTGCAACTTGTGTAAACAGCCTCGCTGCATAAAACTGTCTTTGTTTATAAGAAATAATTACCATGGAAATTTATGTATGCTGATTAACGGAGGGAAGAGGACTATTTAGTTTTCTGAGCATAACAAGAAACATTTCAATAACTGACAATCACTATAAACGTAGCAAATGTTATGTGTCTTTTGGTGTGGTGATAAAGTTATTACAAAAAACATTGGAGGATGGTCCTGAAACTTTGTTAATAAATTATTTTATCTTCCTCACTATGTAAACATGACATCATAGCCCTGTTTATATCTGTGTAGTATCAGCACATCACTGTTTTCATCCTTAGAGGCTTTTTATACAGGAAAACTGTTACAAAGGGAAAACAAATCTCATAGGCCCGTGTGTTGATCATGTTTGCTTAGTTTTTAAATAAATAAAGGGTGTGGTATTCTTGAAAGGTAGGGGGGGTTGGTGTATATTTGTAAACTGCATGTAATAACACAGCATGTTACACAGAAATCTGAAACTGGAAATCTGAATGAAGTTAATTAACCTTGGGTTTATAAAGGTAAATGTTTTAGGATTAGAAAATGGAAAGTAAGATAGTAACACAGATACCACTAACTACTGCTGTGAATAAGAGATTATAGCACAAGCCAAAAAACCCTTATCTTAATCTGTTAGAAAGAATTCTGTTTGGAAGGGAACTATGTGTGTTTTAAACAAGTATTATTCATGGTTAGTGGGTCTTTTCTGTCTTACTAAGGAGAGTGGATGAGCAGAACTTTGCTTTGGAATGTGTTTTACCTGCGGATGTGTGACCCAGGAATTTACATTGTAATCACATGATAGAAAAATACTTAAAGTTGCTCTTGTTTGTGAGGTTTCTCCTTGCCTGTCTTGCAGACTATTAAGAATATGATGGACATTGAGAAGGTGAAAGGATTTTGTCAAGTAGTTGTAGCCAATAAAGTTCGAGAAGGAATTGCCCACTTGATCCAGTCCTGTGGACTTGGTGGCATGAAACATAACACTGTGGTTTTGGGATGGCCGTACGGCTGGAGACAAAGTGAAGATCCAAGGTCCTGGAAGACATTTATAGGTGAGCTTTAAAGGTTCTGGGTGATCAAACTGAGCTGTTCATTACACGCATGGTACATACAGGGGATTTTAACAGAATCCTTGTGAAATTGGTTTTGCTTTTTAGTCTGTTTTTTTTCTAGTACTGATTGTGAAGTAGATAAATTCTCACAAAACTGCCCTGTGTTTGAAATATCACTTATTGTGTATAAAAAACCTATGAAAGATCTTCAAAGATTAACCTAGCAACTAATATTCATCTGTCTAATGAATGCTTAAAAAATTATAGACTTCAGAGATACTGTTTTTATGGCAAACTATAATTTATTTGCTAAATAATCTCTGTCTTTTCACTGGCCATAACCTATCTGTCTCTTTTCACTACTGGAGCTAACGCTCTGCTCTGCTCTATCCCTCTCCTTCCCCTATGGTCCAGTTACTTAATGTGGTCAAATTAGAACAGAGCAGATGCTTTCTCCTCATACTTAGCTTTGCAGATTGACGCTTTGATTTGAAACCTGAAATAGTGCTCATGTTCCTGTACGTCTGCTTTATCCTAGCTTCGTAATTTTGTCTGACAAGTCTATACAAGCGTTGCTGTACATACTTGAAAAAAAAAAAAAAAAGATTGCTCTTGCACAATTGGAAGTAACTGTGTGTTCTTCCCCTCTTGGGCAGGTACCGTTCGCTGCACAACTGCAGCCCATCTGGCTCTGCTGGTTCCCAAAAATGTGTCTTTCTACCCCAGCAACCATGAGCGTTACAATGAAGGCAACATTGACGTCTGGTGGATTGTGCACGATGGAGGCATGTTGATGTTGCTTCCTTTTCTTCTCAAACAGCACAAAGTAAGGAGCTAGCAGAAGAATGTTTGTCCCCCAGCTGCTGTGTCCGCTAGTTCAAAGAAACAAGGTCCAGTAGCAGAGCCTGTATTGATAAACACAAGTGGATATATTGATAAGTTTCTGTTTCATAGAGCAAAATATACTGGTTCAAACACTGAGAGTTTACATTCCCCCACCAGGTTTGGAGAAAATGCAAAATGAGAATTTTTACTGTAGCTCAGATGGACGATAACAGCATCCAGATGAAGAAAGACTTGGCTACTTTCCTCTATCAGCTCCGAATAGAGGCAGAGGTAGAAGTGGTAGAAATGGTAAGGGATTTGAGCCCGTCCTTCACTTTATGATGCAAGTGGTGGTGTTTGGTTATCACTTGATTACAAGCACAGTAATTTTTTTTCTTATTTCTGCAGCACAATAGTGACATCTCAGCATATACTTATGAGAGAACTCTTATGATGGAGCAGAGATCTCAGATGCTGAGGCAAATGAGGCTGACAAAAACAGAGAGGGAAAGGGAGGTATGTCATTTGTGGTTGATTATTATGGGCTGCAGAGGTGGATGACACAAAGTGCCTTCCCGGTAACGTTTTATATAGCTGTTGCTTAAATTTAACTCCTGTGTTCTAAGGATTTAAGGAAATACTTTTAGTGTGGCTTTTTTGTTTCCCAGAATTTTATGTAGTCATTGAATAGCCTCGCTGTTCTTGCAAAACATGCCAGAAATTATTTGTTCTGGGAAAAAAAAAATAGTGGCATATATGCTGTAGAAACAACTTTTGTGTTCCCATTTGCAATATAAATAATACTCAATGACTTAAGGATGTAAGTCTCATCTCTTTCTTGACCTTGTTTTTCCTTTATATGGGATATCTGGGGTTTGTCGCAATTTATCCTGTTTTCCTATGGAAGATTTCATTCCAGTTTGGACTATTACGACATGTAGCTATAAAGGGTGCAGATGATCTAATTTTTCGGCATGTGTTTGTCCAATTTCTTTTTGTTGTCAATCTTGAGTCAGACTTGTCCATCGTTTCAGACCATGTCATGATGTCTCTTTTTAAAGTCAATTTGGTATGCAAGATTACTGGCTAGGGCAGATGCTTGGTATCAGAGCTGTCCTAAATGCTATATCGACTGTACAAAATAAAGGATGCAATGGAGCAAACACTCTTACATTGCGTAAACAGAACCAGAGAATCTAAAAGTCTCTGAGTTCACCATGTCATTCTTGTGCCCTCCAGGCTCAGCTGGTAAAGGACAGACATTCAATAGCACGTCTGGAGAGCCTTTACTCAGATGAAGAAGATGAGACGGACACAGTTCCTGAGAACATCCAGATGACCTGGACAAAAGAGAAATGTGACGCTGAGAAGCGGAACCGAGGCAGCGCTGTGGGAAGCTTTAGAGATCTCATCAGCATTAAGCCGTGAGTCTTGTCAGAGTCAACAGCTTGCACCTCCTGAAACTAGATGTGCTGTGTTTTTATCTTTTGTCTCCTAATCCTTGGTTTAGACTTGTGCAATAAACACTGAGACCTGACTACTGAAAAGACAGCAGTTTTCCTCCTGAGAAATCTCGAACCAATTAAATGTGGCACGCATCCTGCAATATTATACTTGGTATAGTCAAATTCTAAGTTGGAGCTGTTAAATCCTGTTAGAATATTCCTCCTGTCTCCCAAATATCTCAACAAAACACACAATTAAAACCCAGACTGATAATTTCACTGATCTAATGTGTAGTGGGGATGTTTAATGCAGCAAGGAAGCAGCTGTGGAGATGGTGATGAATGACTGTGAATAGAATATGTGTCTGATAAAACCCTCTAAGACAGACTTGCTGCTGAAGGAGCAAGCGCTGACGTGTACTAACAGCCTTAGTATTACCAGATGTGTGCGCCTTGAATAGCTAGAAGTTCTGTTTGTGGCTTTGCGTAAAAACGTGTGCATCTCCTGTGACCTCTGATGTCCTGCACCTTACATGAAGAGTTCACTCAGTCAGCTTGGCATACTTGGCAAAGTTCCAGATTTTTCTTCCTAATAAATCCGCGAGAATTCAAATCTGGTTTAGGATGAATCATACATAGTTTATATACTGTAGAAATTCTGCTGAATTTGGTGTTAACTACCTGTACTTTTTCTTCTTCCATGCTTTCAGAGAGTGGGGAAACTTGTAAGTTTGTTATTTAACTAAGAAGTACATTAAGATGGTTGAGAGGGAAGACTTTTATTATCTCAACTAAAAGCAGAAAAACTGTATGTAATTATGGAAGAAGAGAAAAGGAGTTAGAGTTGAGCAGTATTAGCAAAGTTTTTAAAGGGAGCTGGATCAGCCCCTTAAGCTAAGTATCATAAATGGCATGTAACAAACACGAGAGTTGTACTAACAAGAACTAAGTCACCATAGAAAACAGTTACAGGTCTGAACCTATTTTCTTAAGCAAAGTATGACACAAGCAATGGGAAACATTACTCATTTAGAGAAGCTCTCATTCCACATCACTGCTATGATGTTATTTCTGACAGTTTCTGGACCCTAAACAAACCGCCTTACAGCCTACAACTTCAAATCGCTGGGGAGATGGGAATTTTAAATGTCACCTTAGGGAATACCAAACCTTTAGTTCTCAACTACTTTTCCAAGACTATACATAGTTAATAACAGTATATTGTTTCTGGTGCTAGTTTCTTCTTCTCTTCCTGTAAACATAATGTGGCCTCTGTGTTGTCCCTGGCTTTCTGAAGGTGACATGGTGAAGACAGGGGACGTCCTTTCTCTAAATTAAATAGGAACATGAAATAACAGAGAGGTAATTCAAAGTGTGTAAATTGTGTTCTTAGTATAATAAACATTATTCTTACCATTGCACCTTCTATTTTCTGCATATATAACACATTTCTTTACAAACCTAAATATTTGGAATAGCAGTGAGGTTACTGAAGAATTTCACTCATGACATGTTAAAGCTGAATTAACAAAACTACAGATTCATATTTGATTAATTTCTACTAGTACTTGGTTTTAAAATATTAAAATGAAAAAAAAAAAAAGGCACTGCAAATATATTCTCCCTTCGAGTCTATTTCTGTATTGTTTTTCCTTTTACATCACCAAAGTAATGGTTGATTTCCTGTAGGAAGGAAACATTCCCTAGCTCAGACTCCCCAAAGGATAATTTCCAGTTCTGTTACTGCATGAATTGATACCATTTTCTGATGATATATTCTGAATAATTAATCCTGTTACCTCTCCTAACCTGGATTCTTAAGGAGCAGAGGCTTATGAGATCATGCTACATCTATTCCCTTTTCTCCCATAATTTTTGAACCAAGTGGCTACTCAAATTTAAAAGCATGATTGAGATTTTAAAGTTACTTGGGTCATAAGTTTCTCTTGCAAATAGCCAGGCAGAGAGGCTGATCAGTTTCCAGCAGAAGGAAAGGTTAAATTTCCTTATCATACACCAGAAAAGCCCCATAAGCAGGTGTACCTCCAGCCTACACATTGGTAGGAAACCTGTCTTTCTCTGGAGATGTCAACTGCTGTTCAGCACAAGATGACAAGTGTGCTCGGAGCAGTGTGGACTGAGTGTGATGGTGCCAGTCTCCCACGCGGTGCTGACTGGTCTCTGAGCGTTTTCTGGTGCTGAGCCCAGTGAGGTGCATGGTCTGGGCTGCTGTGGGAGCAAGGGGGTCTGGGGAGGGCTGCCAGAAGGAAAGGCTCTGCAGACACACGGCCACGGTCAGAGCAAATGCATTTTAACTTCTTGTGCAAGACACCAAATCATCTTTATAAAATAGGCTTCTTAAAGAGTGTATTCGTGAACTGGAGAATTTGACTCCAGGGATCTTAGAACCGGTGGACCAGCAGTACCTGAAAAGCTCTGTGAAATCTCTTTTGTATCTTCCTCATTAAGTTTGAAAAATTTTACTGTGTCTTGAAATTTAACAGGGCATTCAGGAGATTTAAGGTGTGCTTTTTAATAATTCAGTTTTCAGAGGCATGTTTCTAACAGTACGTCTCAATGTGCTTCTTCCACAGGAACCAGTCTAATGTCCGAAGAATGCACACAGCAGTGAAGCTAAATGAAGTCATTGTAAATAGATCCCATGATGCCAGACTTGTTCTTCTCAACATGCCTGGTCCTCCAAAGAATACTGATGGTGATGAAAACTGTATCCTTGCAGGCAAGGCCTGGTGTACGTAGCAGATCTTCCTCCTTCTGCGCTCTTGAATTAGTTTTGCCACAAATGCTGACAGGCTGTAATGTGTGACAAAGTGTCCACCGAGTGGAGGGTACTGGCTTGTGGCTGTTATGTAGTAAATTCTTAATGTATAAGTTGCCTCTGGTTGCTCTGGAAGCCTTGTAGCTTTACAATCAGTCTTGTCTAAATTCTCACTTGATTTTATTTATTTATTTATTAAATTAAACTTAATTGATGTAATTTAATTGTCAATAGCAGATGTGTAAGAAGCCATTCACAGCAGCCAGTGCCTTGGGCAGGGCAATCTCTGAACTCGAGTGAACAGCAAATCCTGAAGGAGCTGGTGTATCTTGGGCATAGCTCCTATCCCAGCATCTGGGAGCTTACTCCAAGTGCAGGGCTCTGCTAGGACGGAAATTCACAGCCCCAGTATTCAGGCACTTTGAGGGATACCTGCACCATGGCTCTAAGTGAGGCCAGAGCTGCAGGCTGTGCTCTGGTGAGGCTGTTGGCATGGATTCTGTGTCCACAGCTGCTCTTCAGCCTTGGTTTGTACCGTTAAATTACCAAACTTTTCACTGGCCTGTGCCAAACAGTGTCTGTCACAAGTCACAGACCAAAAGATTGTTTTCTCCTAAATCTAGATAGTAGAAGTAGTAACATCTGTTTCACAACATCGTGCAGGCTGAAGAAAGGATAAAAACATTCCTCTTGCCACAAGGGGGTTTCAACCACAGCTACTACAGCTCAGGAGAGATTGTAAACTTGTGGTTATGAGTGCAGATGCTGAATTCTTTCACCCTTCCCTGGGGAGATGGAGCCACTTGTGACTGGAAAACACTCAATCTTCATGGAGAGTGGTGGGAGGGAGTGTGACTGTAACCTGTGCCACCAGCACCACTGACAGGCTCAGCTTTGGGCAGAGGCAGGTTCATTTTGGAGCTGGCTGAAGGTGGCTCTGTCTGACATGGGGCAGCCCTATGTCTCATCTCACCGACGATGCTTCTGCAGCTTCCTTGTTACCAAAACCTTGCCACATAAACCCAGTACAGAGGCTAATCACTGTGTAGTTTGGTTTTGATATTTGTCCTTAACTTTACCAAAACAGACATGGAGTTTCTTGAAGTCTTGACTGAGGGTCTGGAGAGAGTATTACTTGTTAGAGGAGGCGGCCGAGAAGTCATCACAATTTACTCCTGATTTAGTGCAAGCTTCTAACGCCGGTCTACATGTACCTTCTTGGTGATAACAGACATTCCAGTTTAAAATGGAGAAGAAAAAAAGGTTTTTTGCCTCACTTTCTCCTCATCCACTTCTATTTGTTGTCTTTCCATTTGCAACATACATATCTTTGGGATTGCAGTGTTGTTACATCATCCAATTAGCAACATAAGTTAATTGTGAAGCTGCCACATTAAGTTTCTGCTTTGGTACTCCAGCATTTGTGCATGTAATCTTAACACTAAACCTATTTTTAGTTGGCACTGCTGTGTGCAGTATTTTTAGTAACTGTATGTAAAATTAGGACATGAAAGCCAGTTACTGTAAAAAGATTTAAAAAGCTTTTTATATTAGGTTTGGGGAATAGAATTACATTATATAGCAGCTAGTTTCTGCTGAAGTTCAGCTATAAAGCATTTTCTAAGAGTACACTAAAATTGTAAGAGAGGACTGAAAAAGCTTTGTTTTTCTGGGTTTATTTCCAGAACTAAACTCTCAGTATTGGATAAGAATTTATACTTTTAATACATTTATTGATAGAGATTTAAATAAATTATGTTGATATAGTTGAAATTATGTATGTAGCTTGCTACAAATTGTGTTGCTTCTGAGACTTGAGGTTCTGTGAGGCCAGATCCCTATTTATTTTTGTATTTATTTGTCAGAAATATTGGATACGCAGATGCAGACTGTTTAGGATAACAGAGATCTCACAATAAATTTTGAATCATCAGTGGATTGGAGGACCAGTTCTGTGCAGTTCTTCCATGCTTTAAATTTCTTGCAGACCATCCATCAAAGTACATTGAGCATGTTGGAGTCCCGCGCGTAGAGCCAGGTGCTATGCTGCACGCACAGCGATGGGATTGCACTTGCACAAGTACAGGGGACCTGCTGCTTCATTGTATGCTTTATGCCCTCAGAGGAAAAAGAAGAAAAGAAGATCTATATTAACCAATAAGTCTCTGGAGATTTTATTGAGCCCATTGAATTGTACTTATGTACAGAACATTCGTATTTTTTCAATAAAACGTTGCACACACTTTGAACCTATTCTCTGTTCCATGTGTGATGGTGAATTACGTAGGAAACTCCTCCTGTCCTTCCCTGCACAGAGCTGTTGTGGTCGGACTTCAGCGCATCAGCACCGGTGGATCCACTGTGAGGGGCGGGTGGCGGAGGTGTCGGTGCTCCCCACACGGTGCTCGTCCAGCACCAGGGAGGTGCCAGCTCAGTCTCTGAAGCAGCCCAGTGGGGTAGAGGCTCCTGGGTCTGGAGTTACAATCGTGTGCAAATGCCAGGTGGATCTCTGTACCTGTGGGCTGTGGAACACACACAGGCTGGTATCCCCCCATGATCTCTGGCTGGCTGGGAAAGCAGTAATCCTGGACCAGGGACCAGTGTGAGCCAACCTCCACCGGATGGGTTAGCAGGGTGGGAAGAATGGTGGGGACTGACATATTCCTCTGGCCCCTGTGCTCTTGCTGGTTGGTATATTAGTTCTGTCAGCCCTGTTGTGAGGGTGGTCCTGGTTCTTCCACTGATAACAGCATGAAATCTCTGTCAGATAGAACTCTGAGAAATTATCCAGGTCTTCATTTTGAATAACATTATAAAAACCTGCTTGTTGTAAGAGTCTAATAGTTAAAAGCTTGAGTTTGTTCTCTCTGTGAAATAGGACATACCTGATAGGAGCAGGCTGGCACTAGTGCGTGCAAGACGCCTGCAAGACAAGAGCCAGGAAACAACTCTAGGGAGCGCTCTCAAATGGGTATTTTTTTATTTAACAAGTCTTTGCTGTTTTGGTTTTGAAAACCAAAATCCATTTCACTCACATTTCAAAACCAATGGAAAGCTGGGTTATTTGTAAACAGTGTGCTATATGTAGAGAGATCATTTTTACAACTTCAGAGGACTGCATAGCAGCATGGAAGTGTACAGTAATCATGACAGTTAACACCTATTTGCAAGCATTCTTTCATAGGAGAAATAAAAAAAGTTTATGAAATCTTTTATATTCTTCAAAGTTTTGTAGGTCTAACTTTGAGACATTAGCTTTCTTTTACCAAATGTAAACTTTCAATAAGAACATGCTGAGAAATATATACACTTATTTCTTACGAAATTTTAGCCATTTGGATGAGGTAACCACCTTACAAAAGGATTTCTGTGCCATCTATCACTTGACTCAAGTAACCTGTTTGTGGCTTTATTATATTTTTAACATCAAGCTAACCAAGTGAATATCCTTCCACACACATTCAGGGGAGATTCTATGCAATGTGGATTTTAAAAACCCCACATTCAGTACTGTGTGGACCATGAGGATTTAATAGGCTCCAATAATGTAAGACATCTCTCTCTATATAAAGGTTCAAAGTAAGTTCCTCCGAGACTCAGCTTGTGTCGAAGTGCAGAGTCTAGGGGTGCACGTCAGTGAAATCTGGAAGTAGCACGGAAAAGGTCGTGTAAGAAAAACATTGGTGAAAAAGGTAATTTTTAGTTGAGTCAGCTTCTGTGAGGGTAACTGAATGCTCATCTTTCATTCCTGTCCCTACTCTACTCTACTGTCCCCTTTTTTTGGCAAGGAGGTGACAAAATGGCAATTAAAACACAACACGACAAAGCTGATTTAAGCTCTTTGTATCTGGGTATAAAGAATTATACTGAATAACTCACAAATTATTGAAACTATACCACAGAAGTTTTAACAAAAATCGTACTGTGGCACAAAGCTGTCACGTTATCTTCCCAGGAAACTCGCCGCCGAGCCCCGCCGGGCTCCGCCAGGGGGCGCCAGGGCGCCTCCGGTGCCGGTCGCTCGGGAGCGATAGCGGCCGGACCGCTGGTGCCGCTCGCATCAGCAGCGCCGCTGCGGATCCCAGATGCACCGGTAGGAAATCAAACGTGATAAGTTAAAATTAATTTAAGCACTCCATCCTCCTCCCCGTCCTCACTTTCCTCATCTGCGTCACTCGTAACAATGTTCGCTTGTGCAGTAGCTCCCTTGGGAAGGGAAAAGCCACCCCGTGCTGTGCTCTGGAGGTCGAAAGTTCTCATTCCCTTCTGGAGTTACTATCCCCCCACATAGTCGCTGGCCCAGATGCTGCCATACAATGTGCATTTTTTCCCGGGGGACAGGCTCCCCGTCGCTCTGGGTTTGCCACACTAGCCAGCATCACTCAGTGCTAAAGCGCAGGCCGGCAGGTCACGGGTTTTTGAAGAAAATTTCCCATCATAGTCACACTGAATTCCAAGCTCAGGCAGCTCTTTGAACAGCATGCACCCAGCCTGTGGATGATCGACTGAAATGGAGTCTATGGCTGGCAACTTCTGTCCAAAATTCTCCCTCCACCCTTAAAATAAAGCAAGCAGGGCTGTCGCTGTTGGGAAAAGTGCCGTAAGGGCAGGTCTCTGCCTCCGGCTGGGGAAGGCGCCTGCCAGCCGGGCAGATGCTGCTCACTCCTGGCAGGCCCGATGGTCATTGCTTCTGTCAGGTCCTGGAGCAAGCCTGTCCTAATGCTTCAAGAAGCACTTGATAGCCAGGCTCTTACTATGTGTGATGGGCTAAATCTGAGCTGAGAAATGGGTGAAAGGCTGAGCAAAATGGCCGACTTCAAAAGTAAAGGTATCTTGTGTCTTTTACCTCTGCCTATTTTGTGCAGGCACAAGCAGTCATACACCCATGTCGCAGTGGGACTGTGCCTTGTGGCAACAGCAACAAGTTATGCCCATTTAAACTCCTCTTCAAACTGCAGCATTACATGGGGGATAAAAATTAAATGTCTGACAAAGTCAGTCCTCATAAAATTATGCTTTTTAAGAAGAACCAAAGCAGAAAATTCACCACATACTTTTCCTGTCAGCTCCAAGGTGGGAGATGTCCTCTTGACATAGCTTTTTCTCTTTCCAATAAAACACCACTCCCAGGAGGACACAATACTGCCCATACACCTCCAGATATAAGGCAATCTCCAAGGTTCAGTCACAGTAGGGCACAGGAGGGATCTGACCCATAGCTGTCATAGTGTAGGGAACGTGCCACATACACTGTTAGCTGGAGCATTCGAGAGAAACACCAGCTTTGTATTTTTGTAAGATGCGGTTGGCCTGTCCTTAGCACTTCTGCAGGAGGTCAGAGCAGCAAATCTGAGTGAAGTTCTTCTTTCCAACCTAACCCGGACATTTCAGTTTCAAAAAGTTATACTTTTGAAAAGCTCTTCAGCAAACTGAAACATAAGAGCTGAGGTGAGCCTCTCCCAAACAATGCTGTTTTCCATGTGATTTAGTAGAGGAGTGTATCTACTGTACAGACCATGACTTACATCGAGCAGCTATGCATGACGTTGTTTGTGCAAGACATTGTGTACGATGTTGTATACAATGTTATCAATGCTAAGATATGTAGTCCCTCTCTGAGAACTTAGTCTTTTACATTATGCATCAACAAGGCAAAACCAGCAGTCAGCAGAGCGTGTGAATGAAAATGTTTTTAGAAATGGAAAAAGAAATAACCCAAAGACAAGATTGTCTTGATTATTGTTTCTCAGATTATTTTTGCTGGGGTCTTTCAAATGTCAGACAGTTACTACTTCTATGGAAGACCCACTCTCAGCCTGCGAGCAACAGTAAGGATTATAAGAATTGCAGCTTAAAACTGAGAGGTATACATTTGAAAGTCAAGATTTAACATAGGTAACAAGGTAGCAAGTCATATGAATGCAGCAGTTTGTCAAACTTGTCTGCTTTATATAGCTGAATACATACCATTTTCCTGCTACGCACCTGAAACAACTTCCTAAGTGTAACAATTAATTTCATTCTGCTTTTAAATTTATTGCTATGATTAAATACCTCGATTTGCTTTCTACTACATTTAAAAACCCAAACCAAACCTATCCAAACCAAAACAAACAGACCAGTAAATAAGGAATCAATTGCTGAGGCTTGAAAAAAATTCACCACAGAAAGATTAAAAAATTAGGTGGAATATGTAAATAGTCCCCATCAAAATAAGCTGGCCACAATCAGGACTGAATACATTTTCAGTTGGCTCCTTTCATGTCCTTCACCAGAGTCCACAGGAGCTGCTCCCATAATATAACTCTTTGTGGCTTATCTGCTCTTTTCTCTTTCAAGGACAAGTACAATTCGCGTCCTCAGAGACCAGCTGTGCTAGGGGTGAAGCAAGGCCCTGTTTATTGTTTACGAACTCCAAACCAGCACAACTCTTGTCTTGTCGGAGTGGCTTCAGTTCTGTTTTTCATAAAAATGTGTTTGGTTCAGTTTAATTCATGACCATTTTCAACAACTTGTTTGCATTTATGGAGATATTCCTCACCTCAAAAGAGCTTATTGAAGTGGTCAGCCAGGCCAGCCAACTAAAAGGAACATACTGAAAATAAAAAGCAGCTGAGCTTTTCTCCAGCCTGTCTCTTGTGTGGATTCAGTTTAACTTCCATGCCCTGTTTTTCAAACGCTAAAGCTAAAGCAGCGTAAGATTCTGCTGTGAGCAAAGCTCAGCAGTTATATTGTTCGCAAGGTGGTGCCTGGGTTCTACAATGTTGGGGTTTTTGTACAGATTTTTTTAAAAATTCCTTTTAAAACAGGCATGATTTACTCCTGTTTGGGGACATAATATTCCATCCACTTTTTTCTTTCTGCCAGCTGTTATGTCAGTAATGAATGGAAACTGGCATAAAATCCACTTAAATGGGTAAACCAGAAGCGTTTTACCTCAGCGTCTCTACAATTAGGCCATACAGCTGAGAATGTATACTGAGAGCACTCAACACTGTCCTGAAAGTCAGCATGGCTACATGCTAATATGGCTAAGTCTGCTCCTGATGTTTGCATCTTCTGACATGTCATGCGCAGAATTCCTTCTGGTTTCCTGTAGAGACTGTATCTTAGTACAACGGCAACCCAGCATGGTGGCTTTGAAGAAAGAAGGTTGTTCTTTCTGTAACAGCTACAGAGCTTTCACTGTGAAGGCTCCTTGATGCCCATAGATGTAAATTTACATGCAAAATCAGGGACATTAACTCAAAGTACAGTCTCTGATCTAAAGCACATGTCAGTTTTTAATGTACATAAATAAATACTATTACTGTTGAAAACGGCTTTAAGACAGACCTAGTTACTTGAAATGTGTCTCATGGCTGTAAAGACTAGTACTCGTTGGAGAGGTGGAGGAAGGATAGGTGTGTGAGATGAGTATGCCAAATGGTAAGCTTTAGACATGCCCTCTAAGACCATGGGCTTAGACCCCCTGCAATTTCCGCTCCCCTTTAGCTTTCCTCTAATACCAGCAGTGGTATCCATTTTCCTGAAACCCTTATTTTGCAGGAAGTTAGAGCAAAAATTACAGTAGAAGTGACAGAAATGCTCTTTACTATTATTTCTGATCTACACAGAAGTAGTAAGTCAAAGAAAACTTACTGAAGTTCAAGGTAGTCTTGTTTCTGTGTTAATTCACCTCTGTCAGTGAAATCTGCAGAGAGAACAAATCCTGTTAGGATTCACAGGGCTTGTTTAATTGGACATTTGTGATTATGCCAAGAGTTTATTCTAGTAGGAGTACGTGTGGAGTGCCCTTTTTCATACTGCAATTCAGTGCTGTGGGGTTACAAAATGAATACATTTCTGTGTGTGGTTTTATAGCTAATACAGCATAACGCACCAATGTTTATCAAGTTACGTTTAGTGTCACAATCTAGTTAAAGAGAGGCAGCTCTTGGTGCAGAGTCTGTAAGGAGGAAAAAGTCACTCCTGTAATCTCTTCAAAGTCTAACACGATTAAGAGACTGAACCTTCTCACATCAGGCTTAAGTATTAAAATCTAATTAGAATCTCATTACTAACCATATGCCCACAATCTACTACAACTTGCCTGTCAGTATTTTTAGGGAAACTCAATAATGTCTTTAAATTGGGCATATAGTGGCAAATTTTCTAAGAAGTGGAGAAGGCAGCTTGGAAAAAAAGTGTAGAAGTCGATAGTCCTACAGATAAAAGGTTTAGAGGAAAAAGTCTACATAATTTAGCAAAGTTGACCTTCTCTTGGTGCTGACATTTCTTTTGCTTTAAGGTATATCTCACAGATACGAAAATTGGCCAAAAAAATCAGTCTCACCTTTATAACTAAATAATTAGAGCTGCTTCAACCCCAGATGTCTAAGTCATTTTGTGTACTGGCATAGTCAAAGAAACCCATGTCAAAGACTCATGAGGAAACTCCAAACCTGCTGCATTAGGGTACCTAGCCTGTGACATCTATAAACTTCTTGGAGATAGTAGAGCTGACAGAAGTTGTTGAACTCCTCCGAGAACAAGGCTCAGATGTCATCATGCTAGTCTGGACCAATTTCTCAGTTAAATTTTGCAGTTTAAAATGAACACTTGATGTTCCATTTAAAATCAGAAATTACTTGAAACGCAATAGCCCAAGTCTGAGTTACTGGATTAAAATAGAATTTGGATGCAAATTTTGCAGGCTGAGAGCATCTCCACACGTTACTTGTACCAAAATAAAACAAAAAAAGAAACATTAACTAGGTCTAGATATCCCTGCTAAGCCAAAGGAAGAGGCTAGAGTTTTTCTTGTGTTGAACTCCTCTCCTCATCAGAATTACATCTGAAAACCTTACTTATTAGCACAAAGACATGGTTCTTCACACTGCTTGGTTTGCCATTGAAAACAAAACAGACAGTAGCAAAATAAAAATCCAGCTGCTCTTTTAGTCAGCAGGTCCAGTGTTCAAATAACCATTCTTTTCAAAAGGACAATTAAAATACGCCAGTTTAATGTTGTCTCTGTTGCCGTACCAGGAATGTGAAATAAAACTAATCTCCATCATTGCCTGATAGATCATATACATCGTCAGGGAGAATCTGAGACTTCTCATCTCTGCTCTCAGCAAAAAAAGTCACTAACACAGATGGTGCAGTGGCCACTTTAAGTACTTGAACTCAACAAGGTAAATGAGCCTTTCTGCAGCAAGGAAAACTCCCATGCTTTTTATTATACTTGTTGCCTTTTTTTTTGGTAATAAAGGTTAAACATGTCATGAATGGCCACCACTTTCATTAATGTCACTGGGAAACTGACATTATGTATGTCGTATCTCTAGCAGTCTCTTTAGCCACTTCTAAGAGCCTTCTGGATTTTGAAATAAGGATGTGCTCAATATACTGATGTCATGTTTCTCAGTACATGCCATAGAAATAGGAGCCTTGGGAATTTATGTAATTTCTTGTCCAAGAGTGGAACTGTGCAGTTAAATGTTGCTAATTTTTCCACATTTCAAAATGTGTTATTTGTGTTCCCTAGCAACTCCATGAAGTTTCATATTTAAACACCCCCTTTCAGGAAGAAGTTTGTTTTTCCCTGAATTGATACACTTCAACAAAAGGTCTCTTAAACAGATCTTGCCAGATGTTCAGCATATCACTATGACCAAATGTAAACAGAGATGGTCAGTAGTGTCACTATGCAGTGGCCTGTTTGCCTGGATACCACTGTTAGGCCTAACATATTTTTTAGTGCATCTCATTTTAGCTGCCTCCAGGTTGCCCTCTGCACGCTGCTTGGCTGTAGGCCCTAGCCACTTTGGATGTTTTGGACCATAAGAACAACGAAACCTACCCCGGTGATGTGGAAGAGTCCTGAATAGCCAGAGAGCACACCTGGAGGCACTATAAGTGATGCCGAATTCCCAGGCACAGAGAATAGCAATGATCGTTAGCTACTGGGGGTTTCTATAGGCTAGCAGTGACTGCCACTCAGGTCTGTAGCTCTTCTGATGAGTATTAATACCACCTGTGGAAGGGAGACTCCTGTTTTCTCAAGGCTATGACTGTGTTTTTGAAGTTTCTGCCTAGTGTAACTTTTGATGTGGTTAAAATTGAATCTCACATATCCCAGAGCTCCCTCCCAAACAGTGAAGTTCTCAGGAAAGCACAGTGCTGCATGCCAGCAGTGTCCATTTGTGGTGAGTTGTTTATCTTTTACTGCTTTATCTCTTTGGAAGTACTGGTTATCATCTGAGGCTTGTAAAGAGCTATTTGCTTTACTGTTCCTTAAGAAAGCAAACTCTGCTCCTCATTGGTTTGGTGCTTGGAAGACTTATGATTTTGGGATTTTGATTATTTGATGGAGGAAGCACTAAGCAAACTCGAGTTTTGCTTGAGTACTAAGTTGCCTCCAGGAAGCTTGTGGGCTTTTGTTTTGTGTGGCTGTATTACAGTTCCAAGTTCTTACTGAAACCCCATTTTAGAGAGGAACTTGGAGTTTTCACATTTGGAAGGGACAGGGTCTGCTCAAGGCTACTGCCAGTGGTGTGATTTCTTAAACAATACAGAACTCAGCAGACCTGTGCGCTGATATGCACCAGATATCTCATCCTGGAAACCTAGCACAGCACGTGACGATACCTCTTTAATGATGTCCACAGGGAGAACAAGTAAATTCAATTCTGTTTATTTTTGAGGGGTCCAGCCTCTGCTGTTTCACTCATAGCAAAGACTGGTTCTTGCAGTAAAAACCAAACTATTATACCTAATTTGACAGCCTTGTTAATGTAGTATTGTGGGATTTCTTTCAGCTGTAGGAGGGAAGAATGTATGAAGAAGTTGTGAAAAGCGAAGTAACTTTTATAAGGCCAGGAGGGTTTTTCGCAATAATGCTTTGTGATGAAGAAAGGAAGTGCGAGGCAAGGAAGGAGGAATATTTTATGAGGGACAACAAAAGGGTGAAATACGTTATGTAGTAAAGAACCTATTTCCAAACTATGCTTGCCCTACCCTCTTCCCCAAATATCAAAATATACCCAGGATTCTTTGTGTCAACCACTGTGACTTTTGTTCAGGCTTAGCCCATCCATGATGTTCAATTAATTGTGCTGTGACCTATCCAAGACAACACTGTTACATTAACTTTAGTGCTAATGTGATTACTGAAGAAGTAGGTAAGATAAGGCAGCATCCTTGTTCCCTGCTGTTAGGAGCTTTCTGACACAGAGAATAGGGGAGAATTCCAGGAGGATTGCTGCCAGGACAAAATCCAGAGCAGTTGCTGAAGCCTAAAAAACCTCATGGAATAAGGCTTTACATTCAGTGCATACGTATGATTGCACTGGTAATTTGTTTTGTTCTGTATTTTTCATTACTAGCAGAATACTCTATTTCTTCTCCTCACAGGAGTCTTTACATTGCACCTGGAAGATCTCTTAGCTCATGCACTGAAATGGCCAGAGATGCAATTTCTGGCATTTTAGACTTGCAATGACTACAACTTTCTTTAGCCAGAGAATGCACTTGTGAACATCCTCAGTTCTCAGAACAGCAGAGATGAAATAACGAGTTCATATATTGAGTTCAGGGCAGCATATTGCCTTGCCCAAAAGTTAGTAAGCTGTAAACGATGATAGGACTGAACTAAAACTAATTATTCTGTAAATGTGGGAAAATAGGATGCACTCCTTTCAAACTGGAGTTCTACATTTCAAATAGCTGTGGGGTGTGGTTTTGGGGTCTTTTTTGTTTTGTTTTTTGTTTGTTTGTTTTTGTTTGTATGTGTTTTTTTTTTTGCCTACCTACTAAGATCTGAGGTTTAGTTCAAGAACTCTTCTCAAGCCTAACCTAGATTTATTCCCATTCTATAGCCATTTGCTTTCATAACAAAGCTGCCCGTTAGCCTAAATAACTTCACCCTCACCAGGGTAATACTTATTTATTTATGGCAATATTTATAGATGACAACAGAGACCCATTGTTTAGCTTTAATTCAGCAGTTTTTTCTAGGCTGGCAGAGGTAAAGTCTTTGGGGGAGAGTTTATGCTGTATCAATTTCAGAAGAAGAGGAAAAAGACAACATCAAAAATGGGAATACTGATTTTACTGAGATTATAACAACAATTCACTAGTTTCACTTGGTGTTTGGCAATGCTGTCCAACATAACACTGCAGTTTGGAAAAGCAGTAAGGAATATTCTTCTGATCAATCATGTTGCTTGTGAGCCTTCTCAGCACCCCAAATTTTCCTTTTTTTCTGTGGTTCTATCCTGGACTTAGTCCTTGTGGCTACTGTTGTCTTGGGACTCCTGAAGGAGGCCTGATCACCCATGAGGGGATTACAAAGAATTTTAAGACAAAGCTTTTGGAATTGCATGTTCCTCCTACCACTCAGTGTTCACAGGAACAATAAAGGTGTGTATTTCTAAGAATGATCCACATGCAGAGTACCAGAGGCAGGTGAGTGAAGAGAGCAACCCTTTACCTCCTTCTGGAATAGGATTTCAGTTTTAGATTTGAGCCAGCAGGCCACCCTGCTGAGGGTTGTATACAATCTTAGCATATCCTCCCCCTTCCCAAGATGGATGTTTCTTCCTGCTCCTCTTTAGTATGGAAGAGTCTTGGTGCTAGACAGGCCTACAAATACAGAGCCTGCTGCTTAGCTTTCTGCCTGACTGATGGAACTGGAGAGCAGTCTGCCCTACCTGCCTAGAGACATGCTATCTCATCTAGCTGACTGTTTCACAATTTCTTGGGTGGCCAGGATCAAAAGAAATAGCTGCTGAGTTAAAGATTTGTTTCCCTTCACAGTTGCTATGTGAAGTAAATGTAGGATGGGAAATTGTTCCTTTCACTTTGTAAAACAGACCCCACCATTTGATAATGTAGTAACCAGCAGTGCTTTGCTTGACTAAATTCCAAACATTTATTTCATAATCTATTCCCATGTCAGACCATGTGAAACACAAAAGAAGCAAAAGTTGGCAACTTCTGACTAATACTTAACCTCTAGTTTGTCTTAAAAACACTACAACAACAACTAAGCCTCAATTGCTTTTCCAACAGTGAGTGAACTGTATAAACAGCCTTGCTTGCCTTTTGTGCATGTGATTAAAAGAAAATGTTAACTTCTGTAACTTAATTACTTCAGCTGAATCAGACCAGATGAAAAGCAGAGGGGAGGACTCTACTTGAGAAGCAGACTACTCAAGCTTTTCACTGTACTATACAGCCTGCAAGAAGAGGAGAAACTGCAGACTATATCTGCTATAACTTCATACTTTATCCTAGAATTTCTTAATCTATAATAATGTGAAGTGAAGGGGACTTGAATTTTTTTATATAACTCCTGATACTCAGTAGGTCTCATTAAATGAATGTAAATTCCAAGGGACTCTGGCACAACAACTATATTTACCCTATGGAACTCCCCAGCAATTAGAAAACTTGACAATATCAAGAATACTAAAAATGGTAAGCCATGCACTTCTGAAAGGGAGCATGACTACATACTGTGCCCAGAGTTACTCACCTCCTTACTGGTTTAACAAAACATTTCATGCTGCTATAGGTGAAAGCAAAACTGTTTCATATTTTGAGAACGGAGTGGAAGCTGCTGTCAGAAAGCAAACTCAGCAAAGGAGGCTGTTTGGGCATAGCTTGCTTGAGCAAGAGGTACTTCAGTACATATACCCCTGTGACATTCTAAAAAGGATTATCCATGTGGAGATGTTAAATGGTGGTCTTAGAGCTCTGAACTAGGACTGTGCTCTTTAATCAGTTCTAATACCTTGTATGCAGCTGCAGACTTTCTCAAAAAGCTTGTCTAAAGAAGAAAAAAAGCATAATATCTATGTAGGAAAAATACAACCTTAATTTTTCCTGCAGTGTTCATTCTTTGAGAATATCTACAATATTTTAGCATAAAATATCAACTATCTCAAAAAACTTTGAGACTAGACACAAAGCAAACAGCAAGTGCAAAGGTTACCTTCTAATTGTTTACATAAAAAGACATAATAGGTAATTTTCTAATTGGCTGCATTTACTAACGGCTTGTAAGTCACAATTAGTAAAAATGCTTTTCTGAAAAATGGTATCAATAGCATCTTTCACCATGGAACTAGTGTGTGTGGTTAGTATGGGGAAAGCACAGTTCTCCTGAGATTTGGGGAGAAGGAGTTTATCAAGTTAGACAATTGTGCTAATGTTACTGATTGTTTGTAATATGATATCATATCATATTAATATCATACTGATATTACTCTTCCACATTTGCAATAACAGGTGGTCATTCCTTCATCTTCCCTCCACCTTAAATGCTCCAGCCGATACCCTGGCAGGCCTGTAGACATTAAAAGAGAAAGTGCAGGGGACTCCTGCCTTTCAGTTTTCTTTTGTACTGATAAATGGCATTCGCTAGAGGCATGTTATCTGTGAACCTAATTCCAAATACTTAAACACATACTAGACACAGACCTGTAGTTACTTACAGTGACTAGTTGGACAAGAACATTTATGAAAACATTGACTGCTAAGAGCCAGATTTCTCATTCCTCTTTCCTCCTTTATCCACTATCTCTTGCTTTTTACAGTTGGAGGGGAAGACTCAGATGCAGTCTATATAAAGACCCATAAGAATACCCAGAATTTAAGGACTTCATTGTTACTTGAACACCTTTGGGGTCCTCCAAGGATTCTTCTATGGCAGTTACAGGAGGATGTGGGGAAGGCGATGGCATGTGTTTGTTTGACATACAGTTAACCAGTTAACGATAGCTGTTACTGAACTGGCTAGAAGTGTGTAGAAGCAGTATTTTTCACCATAAATGAGGCACACAGATGTGTTGCACAGTCCACTTTTTAAGGATGTGGCGAATGTTTGCCATGTGACTATTTGTGTATCAACAACTCTGAGACTGTAAATAAGCATTTAACCCTCTATCTAGTCAGCTTCGGCGAGCTGAGGTTCGCTGCTCGGGCCGGTACCCCAGCCGGACAGCTCTGCGGCGAAGCAGCGCTCTGGTGGGGGAGCTGTGGGGAGCCCAGAGTGAGGACAGGGACGCTTTGTGCTTGAGGTAGCGCCGACTTCAATTTCCAAATCACTACGGGCGCCACCGTCCAGCCCCCCACCGCATAGCCCCCGGCGCGGTTCGCGCTGATTTACCGTGTCTCTTCACGGCTGCAGCGCACGGGGGGCTCAGGGCTTGAGGGGAAGGGCCGGCGGCCGCTCCGCGGGCCCGGGCCGAGAGGGGAGGAGAGGAGCGGCGCCTCAGGAGAGGCCGGGCCGCTCTCGCCTCGCGCTCCTCGCCTCGCGCTCCTCGCCTCGCGCTCCTCGCCTCGCGCTCCTCGCCTCGCGCTCCTCGCCTCGCGCTCCTCGCCTCGCGCTCCTCGCCTCGCGCTCCTCGCCTCGCGCTCCTCGCCGGCTCCGCGGAGCGAGGCGCTTGCAGCGCGAGGCGCCACCGCAGCCCGTCCCCCTGGCCGGGCGGTGTCCCTGGGCCCGCGCGGTTCCCGCCGCACGTGAGGAGCCGCGCGCGAGGGCCACTGCTCCCCTCAGGGAGAGGCGCGAGGGTTCCTGCGGGGCGCTGGGCGGGGGCCGTGCCAGCGGCTCCGGGGGTCACCGGCCGCGGCTCCTGCCGGTGTTTGCGGGCAGACCCTGAAGGGTCCTTGCCCGGCAGCGCTCGTCCCTGCTGACTGAAAAACCTCGGTGTGCCCTGGCTGCCCGGCAGATCGTCGCCAGCCCCGCTGCCGGCGGTGCTTATCGCGGTGCTTATCGCGGCACGGGAGGGTTCCTGCTTTACCGAGGTAGAGAAACCGCAGTGTGTACTTCATACAGAACAGCTCGCCTGGAGAGAATCTGAAAAATACACTCTGAACTTCAAAATATGGTAAATAAACTGCAGCTTCGGGTTGCAACGTGTAACTATAGGTGAAGTGCCGTGCTGCTAGAGGAAATGCGATTGATACATGGCAGTGGTGCATCATGGAGGTCCCATCCTGTTCCTCATGTGACAGGTATAACTTCAGCTACATCAGATATAGGTTTTAACATTAAATCAGTAGTTGTCTTGTAAGGGGCAGTGAGGTTGCTGAATTTTGTTTGCAGTGGTGCTGCTTGTCTGCTTCACTGAAAGTGTTTTCTTTAAACACTGAGCAGAAACTGGCAGGTGTGCTGGTGCGAGAGGAGAGCTTAAGGAACAGTTTGATAGTTGGGCCAGACATTTGATCAGCCTTCATTTTCTGATCTGCTCTGGAGCACGCACTGCCAAGGGTTAGTGTCAAACAACGGCAAGTGCAAAGATCTGGTGCCATAATAGAAGATTATTTTAGTTCTTTTATTAACAAAGAGCAGACTTGTGCATGGACTGGCACTTTTGATAGCTGGAGCTCTGAAGCAAAAGATAAGATGCAAGTAATATATCCAAAACTAAGGTCTAGGTTGTATTGGGATGCATGAAGTTGAGATGGCTTATTGCTGAAAGCCAGACCTAAAATGTAGCTGTGTGCAAGGAACTACTAATACCCTTGGTCATAAACTAGTCCTGACTGAATCACCCGTAAACTTTAGCTGGAAAATTCTGTGACTGTATAAAACTTTGTTTTTATAAATACTTCAGTTGTTTTCAGTTGCAGTGTGTCAACAAGACCCTTTTGAGAGAAACTGAACAGATTTTTTTTTTTTCTTATCTCACTTCTACCTTTAGAAAAAGATAGCTTATATCTTTCTAATTAGCAGATCATATGTAGTTTATGTTACCTTTAATATATGAGAAGTTGCACTTTCAACCTGGCCAAGCAAATTCTGGTCAGTTCTGCTCCAAATTCAGCCGCTGTTGTTTGCAGATGCCTGTGACCCAAATGCTGCACTACAGTCTGTGCTCTCCTGGTTCAGCTGAAGTCCCTCCAAAGGGCAAGAAGCTTCTGTTCTCAACTGTGAAATCTGTAGTAGCAGCTCGTCCTTCGCTTGGTTTATGAAGAATGAGAAAGAGGAAAAAAAGTCTTGTTCTGATTTACTTAATAGGCAAAGATTACTAAAACAGCTACTTTGAGCAAGTAATCCTAATGTAGGAACAGATTTCCTTGATGGCGTTGTCCCAAGCCTGATCTCTCTGAGGAGCACAAGTTGTCATAATAACAATTGTCTATTTCTTAGCTTAGTTAGATTTATAATAGTTGATTGAAAATATCAGTATTTTCTAGTGAACTTCATCTAACTTCATGGTGGAGAATGATTATAAGAAAAACGACTATCTGAGTTTTCTCATAGTGTACTATACAAATCAGTGTATTGGCTTACAAATGTCATTTTAATATCATGTTAAATTTGTATTCCTTTCTTGTATCTAAAACACAGATTAAGTTTAGTTATGGGAATTCTTTGTAGTAGATCTTTGCTTGGAGATGTTTGTCCTCAATAAATGTATTTCCTTATATGTTGTGATATTATAAGGAACTAAAGTTTAGGTTCTTTTTCTTGTTTGGTTTTATATGTTCCTTAACGCATCTTTCAGAGTAAGGGCATCTCAAGTTTGGTGCAGTGCCTAGTATACCTTATGGCAAACCTGTATGTTTACTGAGCCATTTCTTTACTAAAACATGCTACAATTCTGTAGTGTATTTGCTTTCTGTATTAAATAATGTGGTGGAAGGATCAGTGCATCTGAACTGCTCTTTTTGCTAGTGGTATTTTGAAGGACACAGCTCCTCAGCCTCACTCATGAGCTCCTGGAGTTTTGGTTTTGTTTTTGCATAAGTTATCATAAGCAAATGTGATGTCTGGTGAATGAATGTGAATTACTGTTGAATTATGTCCTGAAGTTTTTTAAGTGTATCAGAAGGTGAAACAAGAAAACTTTTAATACTAGGGTATTGGTTGTGTAATACTCCTGTTGGGTTGGTACAGTTTTGCCCTATGTATTTGAAATCATGTTGTGAGAACACGAATTAACCTTTCACATAATTATGGTCAAAAGTTATGATTGCAGGGTTATATGTTTTTGTTTTTTTTTTTTTTACTTGTGATTCCATAGGAGGTGTTGTATTTGAAACTGTTGTCTTTTTGTGTAGGCTGTTGTCCCCTAACAATAAGGCTTCTAAACTGCTTTTTATTCTTTTTAGTTTTACTGCTGAGACTTTGGTGCGATTACCCTGAGACGAATTTTCAGACTCTTCAAGGAGCAGCCTATGACCTGACAGAATCAGAACTTCCTACAATGAGCATGGCATCAATGTAAGTCTAAAATATGTACTTGAATAAAAGACCTATATCAGAGGTCTTAAGGGTGGCATGGATTTACTGTCTTTTTGTTGAAATATTTGCTGCTTGGAATTTGGGCCCTGCTGGGATAGACTGGCTTGTTTTACTAGTATAAGAACACCAAGTTATCGGGTATCTTGATATTATGAAATTGTGGCTTTTCTAAAACCATTCTCTCTGAGCTTTTCTGAAATATGAGCAGTTCTGAAATCCTAGCTAATTGTGAAGTCGCTGGCTAATAAGTCTTTTCAACTTTGTCTAGAAGCATGTAATTTATTGACCTAAGAAAATTATGTAGCGAGTTAATACTGTTGACAATCCCAGCTCTAATTTTCTTGACTGCTTGAGGTGCTTTTCAATCTGGATGTAAAAGCTTTTACGTATGACATCACAGAAGCATCTTGTAGTGGCTTAGATTCATTTTTCATAAATTCCTGTTGTGTTCATGTGGTAATTTCAACAGTTCAGAAAACTGCTGTGTGAAATGCTGCCATGGCCCCCTGTCCCCTGCAGGCTGCAAGTTCCCACCGCTGCATTTTACCACTGGTGTAGTTTTCTGTTGAGGCTATTTTTCTGGGAACACCCTTGAAGCCAGATCACTAGAGTCGTCAGAGTTAAACAAAAATGACATTTTGGGAGGGCTGTGGTCTGTGGAGGATGCGTGAGACAATGACCTGCAAGCCTGCTCTACAGAAATAACAAATCCTGGAATGTGGCCTGGGTTCCCTGCTGCGTACTGACAGAGATGCTTACAGTATATTTTTTTCCATTTGTTTTAAGGCACCGAGTAAATTTAGCCTTATTATGACTGCAACTATAGTAAGAAGGCATAGCTGCAAGCTTCAGAAGGGTGTTCCTTGTGTTCTCCAAACAAATATTTTAATTCCCAGTCTATTGAACTCGGTGCAATAAGGTGTAGAAGTTTGTGTGGTTTAGAGGAAAGTGTTCTCTGAATTGCAGTATGCTTAGGGACATGTAAGTTAGATGAACACCAGAACATACAAATCCTCTTAGAGCAAAAAGAAACTAGTAGATGATAGAGGCTAATGGGAAGAAACAAATCCCATAACTGCCACTGCGATATCTACTGTGATTTTTGCCACTGATGACTGATGCGGTATCTTGAATTAGGAGTGTTGGTATGTTCTGCGGCAGGGAAGTTTTTTAAACAGTATTAGCTTGCTTTTTGTATATTACTATTTCAGGCTACTATGCATTTGTCTGTTACGCTACTTACTGTTTTGGCCACTCTGTCAATATTTCAGTTGGAAGGCAGTTTGTTTTCCATTGGAATGAATGTATCTCTCATTTTCTCTGCTCTCTCTCCTTAAGTGGTACCAATAGTATTCTTTAAGAATAATACATTATCTAATATTGATCATGATCGAGCTAAGGAGTTGGTGGTTCTTTAAACATCTTCCAAACTTTAAATTACTTTATAAGGTTTCGCTTTAAATGTTTGTTCCAAGTTCATATTTATACATCTAGAAATAACAGTTGCTTATAAATGACATTACTAAAAACAATAAATTGGGCAATTATATACTCACAACAGGAGTATATTTTACTACTTTAAAAAAGCCTTTTTTTTTTTTTTCTCCAAATTGCTGGTGGATGTTGGCTGTAGACTGAAGTGTAGCTGTTACAGAAAATTCCAGGAAAAGGTGTAGGTTTATGAGGGAAAAATGTCAAGGGCAATATTTGTTTAATGTTTTACTGTGATTTCATTCATATATTTATATCAAAACATGTTTCTTTAGACCATCTGGGAGTTGTACTGTTGAGTCATGTTAGCCCTTTTTCACCTTTACTCCATTTTGTTTGTACTTCCCAAATCTATTTTATTTTTCTCATTTTTTTTACCCTGCTGGTTTGTTCTTTCTTGGCTTTATTTTTAATTAGTTAAACATAAGTGGCCTTTGACATAGCAAAGATTATGAAAACAGCGGGACATTGGCTACTGCTTTGAAAGAGTAAGGCAAATATTTTTGTGTGTTCTCTTCTGTCTGTTACCTCTCTCCTGGGGTTGTATTGTCAGTGAGTGAAGTAAAAGAGCCACTTGGAGGGGGGAAAGGGAGTTTATCTAGAATCTTAGTTTTCTGTGTATTATGGCTGTCTTGGTTCCATTCCGCTATGCAAAGCTACAAATGTGTACTGAGAGCCTCTGAAGTTTACAGCATGAAGCATTATGACAGACCAGACCTGGCAGGGAGATGATATTTTAATTTTATGCATGCAGATCAACAAGCAAAGATTTGAAGCCAGCATCTAATCGTGTTTAAGATCTCTTGAGGAATCTGTCCTCATACAATGGAAGCTTCTATATGGAGGCTAGCCATTGGAAATCTAGCCTTTTATAGTCATTTCAAGGTCACAGGGCAAGAACAAGGATTCAGAGGTAATGAGCTTATTTACTGGCCCTGTTCATTCTAGAGCCTTTATCCAATTTATGTACCTGGATTTCATATTTCAGAAGAATGAGTTTTTTGCTTCTGTTTTTCAAATAATAGCAAGAGAAAAGTGTCAGTTTATCTTCTTGAACTGGCAGAGGAGGCTCCCATTTAGTTTCTGTATGAAAATGTGATCAGTTCTTGCCCTAAACCTGTATCAGTCATGAGAGGAAGGGTGGGTGAAACTCAGGGGAAAGAAGGCTAAGAAGTTAAGTAATAATGATATTTGTTGTTGTTGTTTAAAAAACAAAGGCATATTGAAGTTACTGTCAGGAAGAAATTAATTTTTATGACATTTGCAGAGACTATAGAAGCTTCTTAAACTATTTTAGAAGATGACTGCTGTGGTTTCCCTTTTGGGAGCTTAATCTGTACTCAGTCATTCAGTGTTTTATGACCAGTAATGAAAGGCTTATTGTAATATTGAATGTAAATTACATTAAACTAATACTTTTGTCAGGAAGACACTAGGAAAACCAACACAGATAAACAAATAATGAATTCAGTACCATTCTAATTTCCAGTGCATATACTTGTTTCACATATACTTGTAATACAGTTTCTGCAGTATCTTTATATCTTATGGGCACCTGAGTGCCCATTTTAGCCTAACAAATTGTCTGGGGTGCGGAGCCACTCTACAAGGTTTCCTGTCTACATCATGTGCACAGCAAAAGGAAGGTCCATCCCCAGTTTCATATGGGGAAGTGAAGTTCAAGTGAATGCTGCTTCTTGCTCAAGAATACTGCATGTCATGGCTTGCCAAGTACACTTATTCTACATGAAACTTTGCCAAGTTGCAGCTTTTTCTGTAGAATGAGGAATTCCTGTGAATACATGGTCAATTTTGGTTGTCATTATTCTTGGCTATCTTCAGAAAAGAGACAGCGTAAGCTATTACTGCTATTTATAAAAGCACTTTGACCCTATACCATACTGTTGAACTGTGAACAGATTGCCTGCCAGTTCTTTTAATTGAAAAATTTGGTGTTGTAGCTGAACAAAAACTGGATAATGGCAACTGACTGTTTTTTAAAAAATACCTATTTGGTTGAAGTTCATTGTAGAAATAGTCTAAAAAACCACATTAGGTTCCTCTTAGAACTTCTAAAATGCTATGCTTAAGTGTTTGGGTTTTGTTCTTAAATGTGATTTTTAATGTGTCCTGGGGATTTTAACTATTTTGTTATAGTTTAGGTTTTTTTTTCAGAGCTTGCTAAGGCTTTGGGAATCCTGACTGACACTGTCAAACTAACTGATTTAGGTCACTTAAGTGGAATGTGTGGTGGGGATCTTTCAGCTTCTGTAACTGCAGAGATGAGTGAGATTTTTTTTTTTTTAAGCTGTGCTCAATGATGGGTTTATGTTGTATCTTGCAATATTTTGGTCTCCAGAAGGAAATCCCCCCTTAAATTTAAGTTGACATTCTTTTCCCTTTGAGGTGAACACTATTTAGTAAAAGGGCCTATATAATCCATCTCTAATTCCATGAATTGAATGGTGTATAATGATTTATATTTTCATTGCATACCTTAAATATTGCACCAGCAACTTGAATTGAAAGGTGTGTAAATGATGGAAATAAACACAATGTTTCAATTTTACCACTTAAGTGATGTTGCCAAACGGAAGGAAAGAGTGAAGGGCAGCAGCTGGCTGTTTCCCCATTCAGACTCAACAGAAACATACTTAACCCAAAACATATAACCAGTCCCTTGATTCAAGGAAAACTAAATTTATTCAGCGCAGTGGAAGACTCATTTAGTTTTCTCTCTTCTACTGCTCCCTTGTAGAGGAACTGCTAAGGAAAAGAAAGAAACATAATTATGAAGGCTGGGTTGTTCTGAGAAATAACACCCATTTGTTTTGAGGTTTTGTTTCTTTTCCATCATCAGGGTCAAACCTCTGCTGAACCGAAATGCATAATCTATGGCAGAATGTTTAATAAAATTAGTAATTTGTGAGTTTTGAAAAATAGTAACTGCGTTCATATGTGTGAGAAAGGTAAGAAAGAGTTTGGCTTGCTTTACTGAGGTCTTATCCTGACCTAGAGGGCTATTATCAATGAGAGACCTTACCGAAACCCAGTTTGGTATTTTATTTCCATTTTTCGTGTTCTGCTAAGGTAAGTGCATTAAGATGTCTTATTTTAAAATAAGTTTATTGAATACATGATTTTTAATGTTGATTCAAGATGAAAGATACAGATGTCTGTTCTGTACTCCACACCCAAGTATAATTTCAGTTGGCGTTAATAAGATATGTGTGCATATATGTGAACGTAGTACTTCAAATCTGTTATAAGAGATACCACATGAAAGGCTATTATCTCTGACTCAGCTGTGATGATATTTTTAAGGCAGTGTTTACCAAACTTTGATCTGTAGATTAATAGCTGTGTTTTGATAACTTCTTGGGTTTGTCTGCTAAGTTACCAGATAAGAATTTAAAATCCTTTGGCTTGGCATAGTTTCCTTGCTGTTGTTGGGACAGGAAGCTGTACTGTTACAAATGGGCATGTAGCAGGTTCCCAATTCTAACTATATGAAAAGATTTGAGAGTGCCTGCTGTATAAAGGTCAGTATGAAATATCTTCCCTTGGTGATGAAAAGCCTGTGTTCAATGATCTGAAGCTTGCCATTGATGAAACTGGGATCAAAACTAGGTATATCCTCAAATTCCTGATAAACGGTCTAATTGGAAAAGTACTCTCTTGCCAGAACTGTTGTCTAGGGACCAAGGGAATGCAGGGAAGGTCAGTCTATGGAAGCTGTGGTACAAAGTCTGGGAATATTCAAGTGTGCTAAAGTGACTGGCAAAACAGAAGGGTCTATGTGTGGTAGAATACGGTAGTCGAGAAGAAAATGTAGTGGAGAGATCTGAATGGGAAAACAAAGCGAATGTAGCAGTAGGCAGATAGTTGGTGTTCATGCACAAGTCTTGAACATGCCGAAGAAAGCGAGATGAGAACTGAAGTGAGACAGCAGTTTCCTGGCTTCTTCAGAAGAGACTGTAGGGAGGATCTATGAGAGTCAGGTGAGAATGGCAGATGACTGGCCATCTGCAAGTGCAGGGTAAAATATACACTGATGGTGAGGCACCTCACTGAGTGGAATCAGTGGAAGGGATCAGAAGCAAATCTTGACATCCATCCTCTGATTCCTTTGGAAGAGAAGGGAAGCTGAGTTTGTACCTTCCCTCAGTTTCTGTACAATAAGCACCATGGCCTCTGCCTCTGAAGTAATCTTACAAATATGCAGAGATCATGTTCTAGTGCCATGTCGTAGTTCTAGTTCTGTCTGAAACTGGACATAACTGGCTGCAGGGTGCAGGGTCCCTGAAGTGAAAGCTGTATAAGTTTGAGGATCTTTCTGGCAAACTCAACTAGCCTGTCTCTTTCTTAAAGGAAAAAAAGCAAAGCTTGTAGTGTGCCTTCTGCACAGACTGTGGGGAGAACAGGAGCTGGCAGAGACACTCAGGCGTGAGTGAGGAACAGTCTGTGTGTAGAATGTTGTGGAAGGAAGGCCATTCAGGCCTATTTAGCAAAGAAGCTGTAACTGTATCTCTGCTTTATGCTGTTTCTCCTTTGATACTACTATCCCCTAACTTTCCACATTGTTTGAAAGCCAACATAGCTGTGCTGCACTGTAGATGCAAGTGCTCTACAGTTATAAGGGGAACAGATATAGATGGAAATTAGTAACTTCTATGGAACACTCTTTTGCACACACTGATTAATTGTGCTGTGTCAGTGGCCTTGAAATGCAGCTGGAGACGCTGTGGTGCCTGCAGGTTTTCCCAGCAGCTTTAGTCTCTTTGTGTCATGGAAAGATTAATGCTGCGAGACACATGACAGAAGAATATAAGCTGACCTCATATGCCCCATGATGACTTTTGGAATTGGTAGATAAAGTTGTTCTTCAGCTTTCTTATTTTTAATGAGCTATTATCTTCCTTTAGGGTCCTGCAAATAGTGCAGTGACTTCTCAGTAATGCATAGGGGCTAAAAAGATGTCCTTTTATGGTAATCTCTTAGATGTGATACAGTTTTTAGTAAGGAGTTAATGTTGGAAAATTGTTACTGCTACAGTGGATTACACAGGCAAGTTTACTTTTTTGTCTTTGGTTATAAAATCTAGGAGAGAAAAAAACACTTGAAGCAAAGGTCCTGATGACATTAACACCTACA
>VWYH01006094.1:96442-234436 GCA_013399365.1 Pampusana beccarii | reverse complement strand
TAAGTTTACTGCATGAAGGATATCCAGGTTTAACATATTGGCATTCAACATCTTGGGATGATGCAGATAAGAAGTATCTGTATGATGAAATCAGTTGATTTGGGGTTTTGTGTTTTTTGGTTGTTTTTGGTTTTGTTTTTTGTTTGTTTGTTTGTTTGTTTTTCCCGTTTTGAAGGACTGGCTGTTTCTTTTTGTACAACATTTGAGCATATTGAACACAATTTAGAAGATTTGTTGCCAATGAGAAACATACTTCCTTGGAAAAAATTCTGTTTAATATCTGACTTTCAGGATATTGATGAACCCACCTCTATTTTAGTTGACAAAAATCTCCTGTTTTCAACCTGTAATGATGAATGGTCTGTGAGGGTCAACACGATACTGCATCACAGATAGAAACCAACTCAGTGCAACACACATCTGTTAACTTCAGGTAAACCAAATCCTCCAACCAAGTCTGGATGTGTGGTCCCTGTCCCAGCTGACAAGTTAGCATAGCTTCCCAGTGCAGCAGAAACTTTAGTTTCTTCAGAGCTCTGAAAGTCTACAGCACAGTAAGCACATAGCCAAGCAGAGGCAATTCTATTTCCAAATCCACAGGCTCACCAAACTTTGAATTCTTGTCCTATTTCTGTGGTAAAACCATGATTCTTATTGGTGTCTCAGCCAAAGGAGAACTTTGAGCCTTTGCCTTCAACTTTCTAGAAATGTTACTGTATCACCGACAAGTTGGCTCTTGACAGATAAAGTGGAATGCTACAATTGCCAAAAAAAAAAAAAAAGCCTGAGAGTGACAGAAGATCCTTCTTATCCTTCTTTTCAAATTGAGCAGGTGGAACAGTTACCTTTTTGAATCATAGTGGGGCTGTGCCTGGGTAATTTAAAAGATTTGTTGTCTGAGAAACCACATTTTAAAAGTTCTTTTTCTTTCTTCAGCTATCAGTACACCACTTGGACTTCACTAGGTTCATAGATCTGCTACATAATGTGTGAATGGCCATATCTCACCACGGAGTCAAGAGTTGAGCTGTTATGAGTACAACATAAATAAGTCCAAAATCAGAGTTGACTTGTAAGGGAAGAAATAATGGCTGTGGGTAAAAGCAGGAAGGTGGGGGGGTAAATAAACCAGATGAGTAAAATACGAAACAGCAAGATATGTTGGCTAGATATATTTGTAACAGTAAGCATAATCACAGCTGGTTTTATCAAACCCTGCTTATCATTTTGAAAATGGCAGTTCATTTAGGTTATCTCAAAATTACTGAAGGAAGAGGTGACATGGTTTGCTCAGACTTACTGTATCTTAAGTCTCTGTATAGACATCTCAGGTCATCCAAAGTATTGCTGTATCACTCTGGAATAAGCAAATCCACTGAAATCAATATATTTACCGTGGTTTTACACTGGTTTTACTGACTTCAAGCCCTATCCAAAAGATTTCAAATGTAATGTTACACGAACAGTGGCATGAGCTGAACTCTGTAAAACAGATCAAGGTCAACTAAAGCCTTACATAGTAACAACTAAAGATTTATGTCCTAGCCCTTTTCATCTCTGAAGGACTGTATTGCTGTATCCTCTTTCCTGCTATTACAACAACCCTACACAGGACTGAAAATAAATTGTATTTCTCAAACTTTCTTTCTCATCAGTGTGTGAGATAGCCACCGTTTTTAAACATGGCAAGTACTAGAAATTATGTTAAAGCTGCACAGATAAAAATTAAAGTATAATAGTATCAACAGGAATAAACCCGAATTGCTCTTAAGTTACCTTCAGTGGACAGGATCAGTGGACATTAGGAGGAAACATCAAAGCAAAGAGAAACAAAACAGAGCCTGCATCACTTAAATGCCATGGGCTTCTGCATTACTCGAAGACATTAAACAAGGGCTCATGCCTGACATATATAAGCCTTATTCATGTAACTTGCTGCTTGTCAGAGCTTCTGCAGTGCTGAGCCCATGTGAATCTCTTTCGTCCCAGCAGCATCCCGTATGCTTGGCTTATTTTTGCTGGAGTGAGTGAAGGGCTTCATGTACCAGCACATCTGCCTTACAGGCGGGATTGCTCCTCAGCCACCCCTGAGCTGCCAGACCTCGTACAGCAACAGCCAGAGTCCAGCCCAGCAGCAACAAGGAATTTACCCCGGGAATGAATTAGATTAGGTGCCCTAGCAGCAGATTTACTTTGACAGCGTACTGTTTAAAGATCCTAACACCTCAACTTTTATAGTTACATGGTAGTATATTAGCTAAGGGATATTTTTAACTTGGAGAAAACAGGCACATGAGACTGATAGAGTTATTGACTTGGTTTCCCACTAGAACTCCCCATGAATAGACCAACATCCACCTGAGAAGTGCAGCTGCCACCCCCACAACATCTATGGAGGAGCTCTTCCAGAACTTCCCCATCTTCACGGCTACAAACAGCCTGCCTATATATGTTTACAAATTCTCTCAGAACCAATTTATAGCCACTCATTCTGAAATCATTATAGACAATAAATGAGCTTCTCTCCCTTTTACCTTATGGCCCTTTGTAAACAATTTTTGATCCTCTCTCAGGATTTTTTTTTTGATGGACTGAAGAGCTTGCTGGAAGTCTTCTCTTGTGGTATTTGCTTTTGTCCTCTCAGCAGACCTCCTGTGCCCCCATTTTGTCTCATCTCACCATCCCTGAGCATAGGCAACTTGACCAGTGTCTGTTCTCTCAGGTGAAAACTTGCCAGACACCTGTGCAGTGTAGCAGCATTTCACATCCGTCCTGCAAATGCCTCACCTTTAACTTTTTCATACTGTTATTACTTCAGTGCATTGTAATTATTTTGGAATGAATGCATCGTCCCTTTCTGATGTTATACTCATTTCATGAGCTCTCAGTTTTTACAGATTACTTAATGCTGAATAACTGACTGTGCATTATGCACTACTGACCTTGGTTTTATTTCTCCCCATCCCACCTTCTGCATGTTGCTAGTGCTATTTTCACAATATTCTGAACCTACGTTATTAAATGGTGCCCTCTTCCACCCAACAGCTCCTGGTCAGAGTCAAGTAATTAATATTTCCTCAGAAGCTGAAGACAAAATCCCTACCTCTTTCGATTGACTAGTCTAGATGTGGCCTAACTACATTACCTGATCATGTGAACAAGAATGTTATGAAACATTGGCAAACTACTGTTATGCTTAGCTGATGTGCCCATGGAAAATAATGAGTGTGAAAAGACTAATATAACCTGTAGTTAGTAGCATGAAAATGCATGCTTTAATCTTAGCAGCTATCCGGTTAGTATTAATTAAAAGGTAGCGCCTAAAGAAAACACACATAAATGCAAGATGTCTTTTTAGAGCAGACGTGTTAGATTTCTGGTGCATATGTGAAACTTTGTAAAGACTCTCGAAATCATGTTAACTTTATCTAAATTTGTTTACACAGAACCAGGCATAGTGCCCTCAGGGCTGTCTGTGCTAGAGTCTCTTTTTGGAGGGCCAAAATGTGGCTTTTATTGGCTATTTCTCACAGGGTTTCAAGAGATTCTCAAGTAACTACAGAATAATTCAAGTGGGAAGGGGTCTTGGTTTGCCAAGGCCTTGCCCTACATCCTGTGCAAAGCAAGTTCAATATCGAATTTGGATCAGGTTGCTCAGGACTTCACTATAGTCAGATCTGGAAACTCTCCCAGGATGGAGACTGCACAGCCTCTCTGGCAGCCTGATGCACTGCTTGACTGTTCTCCTCTTGGAGGCTTGATTATGTACATAAATGACTCCCTATTTCAGTTTATGACATTATTAAATTCCCCAAAACCCAGTCCTCCTAGATTTTTGCACTTAATAATTTCTGACAGGCTGGAAGAGAAAGGACAGGCAGACTTCTGGTAAATACAGTCAGCGCAGGTGGAATCGTGAAGGTAAATGGAAGAACAGCAAGCAGTGGGGTGAATGGCAGTAGCTGGTGGGGCAGGTGAGGAAGAACTGCATTTCTACTACAGTGCAATGCTGGTGAAAATGGGAAAAATTTACCATACCTTAACCAAACAGAGAAAAATGTGAAATGAAGCTTGTTTTCCTCACAACATACCAGTGTGGCATGCAAATGATATTGCAAAAAAGTTACACCGCTGCTCGTTTCTCGAGCATGTCATGCTGGAGATGAGAGAGGACCAGGTTTGTCCAGAAACTGTACTCCCATTAGCCCCCAAGGTAACTCAGTTCAAAACTCCTCTTCTTCTAGAAAACCTGCCTTGGCAAATGGTTTGTGCTTCCTCCTCCCATCTGGGACAGAGCTGGCTCCCAGCAGGCTGGGAAGGAGCCCAGCACCGACAGCGAGGAGATTCCCAGCCAGGGGTATCTCTCTGGAAGCAGTTCTTTAAATAAACTTTACAGTCCTTTCTGCCTGTAAAATTATTGTTCATAATTTTGATACTCTGTCAGATCAGCATGATAGACTGGCATGGCTTGTCAAATAAAATGGCAAACAGAAAGCTAGTGTCCAAATTCATCCATCAGTTTGAAATGCAGAGTGTAATACTTTGCAGAAATTCAGAGGCCTAATATAACAAGGAATGTATACTACCCTGAAGTGAAGGATTCATTCCAAAACACACCGATACTTTGGTGCAGAGTGGTGACTTCATCAGCATAGACAAAAATAACAAAAAATGTTATTTAGAAGATATTACCTCTGGGCTAGATCATCATCTGTCACAAATTTTGGATTAACTTAAACAGATCTACATTAGGTTTTATCAGTTCCAAATCCACCTCTCTATTTCCCATAGTCTGGAGCATTATAAAATTCTTCCAAATTTTATATTTCCTAATATTTTCCAAATGTTGTTAGAATTTTAGGGAAGAGGGATTATATTTTCTCTTTTCCTGTCTTTTACCATTCAGTAATCTTTCATAAGGTTTTCTTCTCGATTTGACAGAGAAACTCTTTAATAAAAACAAAAAAGCTGATCTGCTGGTTTTTGCTAGCCAACATTGTAGAATGTCAGTCAGGTGGGGAGTCATTAAAGAATTGGACGTTGAAAATCTGTAGTCTTAGAAAAGCAGATATAAAATAAATGACAGGAAGGAAACTTTCTGCCCAGTACTTTAGAAAGTGGCCACCATTCAAGACAAAGTTCAAAGTAAAAGCAAAGAATAGTGACTGTTATTAAACTCCGTAGTCTTGATTTTTTTTTCATTCTCATAGTGACAACTTTCTTCAAATGTCCACTTAGTATGAAGTTAAATTATTTGCTTGAGATTGGGAAAAATAATATACTAAAAAAATCATACTATTTTGGCAGTTGTGTTACGTTCTTTTAACTGCAAGTTTCACTGTAAGGAATGAACCAGGGGCTCTTAAGCCGCATCTGTACCGTCTCTCACAGCTGAGCCAAAGCCTGCACTGCAGGCGAAGACCGTCTCACTTTGGCACTGCTCAACACAACTCCTTGCACGGATCTCAGCTTCCTATTAGGGGATTTATTTCACCACAGAGAGAAGTCAATGACTAATTAGTGTTCACACAGCGTAGGCAAGGAAGGCACCAAGACCTGTGAAATGTGGGGAGATTCATCTCAGTAGTGAAATCCAGAGTTCGGATGTCTTCTGACTCTGAAACCCTCTCTCCTTTTCCTGCTGATGTTAGTTGTGTAAATACCTGTGCCCGCACAGTATGCAGAGAGAACATGAACAGTTTGAAAATGTAACTGTGTTTCTAAACACTGAGAAGCTGCACACCCCCTAAAATAGCCAGTAAATGGATTATGTTTAAAAAATCCTACCCTTTTGACCCCGTTTTCTTCTGAGCGGGTTATTTTCAAAACTTTTATTAGTAATCTGAGAAATTATTTTACTGAATGTCTTTGAAAATTCAGCTGTAAAATGTTTGTGTCTTTCCATAGTTACTGTGGCAACTATATCTTTGAAAAATAATCAGTCACTCAATTAAGTATGAGCCATACCTCATAAAACCATATTGACCACCTCTAATAAAGTTAGGCACAAGCACATACAAATATGCAGCATCTTGACTTCTTGCACACATACAGAAATCACTGTAATTGCATGAGTGTGCATGACTCATGTCAGTGTAGCCCGCTAGAAGAGCTGACTTCAGGATTCTTTTATTTTGAACTTTAAAAACCTTTCACAGTGTTACTCCTACCTACTCATCCAAATGTTTAAGTCCCTGTACATTTAAATATCAAATCTTATTTCTCATTCTCAACTAGTAAATCTCATGTCTTTCTAAATCCCTCTTGAAATATTAGTGTTATTGTGCATATTCTGTCAGAAGTATTACTTTGTGGATTACATTGCCAAAATACATTTGTGATTTGTCTGACCTTAGCCATTTTCAATCCAACCATTAATACGCTTCTGCTCACAGTTCAGCAAAATTCTCTATTGGAACTACAAAAGATACACTTAGCAACTAGTTATTATGATAGGTGTTTTCTGTGTGTGCTTTGTGTTTTATTTACTCCTAGACACTGGGTCCTGTGGATATGTGTCCCTGGTTGGGATGAGACACTTGGTCTTGGCTTATTTGGAGTCCAGTGAATCAGTTTTGGTGGGTAGGTTTACAGCCCAAGGTGGCGGGTTTGAAAACGATCTGGTATCTAAGGGGATCACAGCTGCTGTGCTTGGCAGAGGCATGGCCTGAACTGGTGCATATGTCCTGACACAAAGCTGTTCAGTCTGGCCAAAATCACTCTTCGGCTTGCAGGGGGGAGGCGATGGCACCATCAGCAGTGGCATCAGAAACTTTCTTCTGCCAACATCCTGCTCTGCCAGCCCAGGTGACTGGGTTGAACCCTTCCACAGATGTCCGGGAAACACAACCAAGCTGTTGTGGTCGAGGGTATGATGGGTAATTAAGTTACCTCGTGCTGACAGGCTAGTTGTTGTGGTTTAACCCCAGCTGCCAACTAAGCACCACACAGCCACTTTCTCACTCCTCCCACTAGCAGGATGGAGGGGAAGAGAACTGGAAGGGTTAAAAGTGAGAAAACTTGTAGATTGAGATAAGAACAGTCTAATAATTGAAATAAACTAAAAAAAAATTACTACTAATAATAAATCATAATGAAAAGGATGATAACAAAGAGAGAGAAAGAAAACCCAAGCAAGACAAGTGATGCAAATGAAAACAATTGCTCACCACCAACTGGCTGATGCCCAACCAGTCCCTGAGCAGCAGCCCCCCAGCCAACTTTCCCCCAGCTTCATGTGCTGAGCATGATGTCATATGGTGTAGAATATCTCTCTAATCAGTTGGGGTCAGCTGTCCTGGCTGTAACCCCTCCCCACTCCCTGTGCAACCCCCGCCTACTCACTGGTGGGGCAGTGTGGGGAGAGAAAAGGCCTTGACACTGTGTAAAGACTGCTCAGCAGCAGCTAAAACATTGGTGTGCTATCAACACTGCTTCTAGCACAAATCCAAAACCTAGCCCCATACTAGCTACCATGAAGAAAATTAACTGTACCCCAGCCAAAACCAACACACTAACAGTAACAGCCTGTGTAGATATTTCTACCTTGCTGCACCTCTTAGATAATGTGACTGAGTTTATTGCTCATCAAAATACCCTTCAACAAAAGAGGTACACAATTATTGCACATTTGCTTTGAGGAAGGAGCACCTCAGGTGAGACATAATTTTAGACTGACAGATGTGTTTTAAGTTATTCGTGTACCTGGGATTTTAAACAGCTGTAATACTTAATATTTTTAGTTTTATTTATATTAAAGTTACAAGAATATCTAGTTAGGTTTCTGTATATCACAAGCCTTTAAACTTTGCTATCACACCAGTCTCAGCAACCTTTTTATGGCTAAAAACACATTTCAGAAGTACATCTGTTTTGGTTGAAAGGCACCAGGAGAAGAAATGCCCATTAGTACTGCCTCTTTGCCAGAAGAGCCAGTCATCCCTCCTGTTGAATATCTGTGCCTTCTAATTCTAGTCTGTCTATCTGCACTTCTCAGGCCTTGGCCCTAATGCCCTTCAGTTCCAAAGAGAGGACTCCCCAGCCTCCCCAAGGCCGTTGTCTCCAGCCTGGTCTCACGGTGGGCAGTGTACTCCCCTTCCCACGCTAACAGAATGGGCAACCTAGCTTGGCAGGTCTCTCACTGGGAGGAATCCTTCCCCAGGCCTTCAGCACTTTCCCTGATTTTCTACCATCACCAGGTTTTAATAACTTCTTTTAAAAGTGTTCAGGAAAGTTGGGGGGAATTTTCTAGCATGGGTCCTACAAAGAACCCTCCCTCCTCCACGTGAAGGTACTTGGGTGGTTGTTCATGGCTCATGATATTTCAGAATGATTGTAGTAGCATGCTAAGGACAGGAGTGGCTAATCACAGCCCTGGCAGGTTAAGAGATTCCTTTGTTCGATGAACCAAAGCACTTGGCTGTGTCCGGGTCATTCTCACTGCCATCACTGCCTTCTCCTGTACTCTGGCCTTTCCAAATCCCATGTACATCACACACCTCCAGTCTCACCAGGTGGCTGTAGTCCAGCCCTGATGCAGTCAGGCAGTTTCAGTCCTCTCTCTTATACCTTCCCATTAACAGACAAATAAGGAAAACTAAGTCTGGAGGTGGGTGCTGCATTGCCTGTGTTGTTTTCGAACACTTTGTTGTGCCTGGTCCAGATAGCTGAGTGCTGCTCAGGTCATACTGGGGGAATGAAGCCCTTTGTGTGGATCATCTGTGGATGGGTTACAAATTCCCAGGATTTATTTACTGTTCTAAATCAGGCTATGAGCTGCCAATTTGAAGGGGTTTGCTCTCTTTCTCTTGCCTGTGTGCCAAGGGGTCTTACCAGGCAAGGGGACAGAGGGGAAGGAGGGAGGGAAGGAAGCTCCATTATGAGGCAAAAGTGGGGAACGTCTGCCCTACATGGGGATGCCTGGGGACCCCAACTCAGCTTCTACACTGCCTGGTATTTCTTTACCTGTTATACTTTGGCATTTCTTCTGGAGACTGCTTAAACGAGTAAATATTGTACTTGCAGCAAGCAACCACAAGGGGACTGAGCAAGAGGGAATCAGAGTTTGTCTTCCCACCTCAGATGAGTGTTGGTGGAAAGTCTGTACTACACATCTTCTTGTACCTATGCCCAGTCCTTCCCTCCACAGCTTTCTGGGTGAACTCAGCAGCCTGTTTGTGTAGATCGTGTTTTAGTCAAAATCTGTGGCTCAGGTAGTAGGCGCAGACTTCTTGTTCATAGCAGTGGCCAGTAGTCCCAGGCCTGTCACCTGGGAGGACAACATGGATCTAGGAGGAGTGCTGTGTCTTTCTTTCCACGCAGGAATAGTGTACTCAGGACACCGCCAGTTTTCAAAAGGCCATGCATCTTCAGAGGCTGCTGCCCAGGTGACTGAAGTGTTGGAGAAGTAGCACTAAGAGGAAACCAGGACATTTCTCAGTACCATGCCACAAGCCTCCACATGGCTGGGTCCTATCAAGTCTTCCCGCCACTAGATGTGAGAAGAGCTATCATCCCAAGGAGACTCACAGCCAAACGTTGTCCCCTACTTTCTCCACAGAATGCGTGCCAGGCAGGGGCAGGGAATCAGTGGCAGACTAGCCCCCAAGGAGAGCGTTTCCACATGGTGCCCCCAGCATGGGTGATGTCTGTGTGATATAATCATTCTTTGACTTCTACCAGCTATAGGACAGAACATCCTGTCCATTCTTCTACAGGCAGTGATAATGAGTCCTTTCTAACAACTGCGTGTAGCACTTACTTCCCCTCACCATACTTCTCCAAGCTGCTGGTGCATCTGGTGCCCTTAGTTGGCTTAGACAGAAAACAGCCTGGTTTCGTGCGCTCCGGTTTGCTGGAAATATTATCCTCCAAGGCTCTATACCGTTAAGCGTTGCTACATGCATTTGGCTTGGATTCACGAGTTACTTCCCAGGTCAGTAATAAAGAGAGGTCTCTCCTGATCTTTGTTCTTGAAGAAAAATTCCTCAGCTACTCTTGTCCCTGAAGCAGGATGGTCTGTGCAACACCGTGCTGCAGCTGGCAGCTTCGAGCCCTAGATGCCAGCCCCAGCAAGATGTGCCAGTCTTGCCTTCGTGCCCTCCTCCACCTTGAGCAACAAGCACTCCCCTGCTCAATAAAACTCCTGCAGCAGCTGCTACCATTCTGTTTTCTACCCCAAACGGTGCAGTGAGCTGTGTGATAAAAGGTGTTTATCACCTCTAGACCTGTACAGTCAACTTAGGACCTATCGACTTTGACTCACCCAGCCCAGTTGCATCACAGCCATCCTTGCCTTCAGGGACTCACTGTGTTGGCTGTGATGACAAATGAAACTGGACCCCATCTTTTATTAAAACCTTCCTCCCCCCACAAAATGAAGTGGCATGTGTGTCATAAACCTTCCTCTCTGGCTCTAGTGGGAGATGTCTGTCAGACACAAAGACGAGACGAACGTATTCAGGCACAGATGTACACTGAAGTAGATACTACTGCAGAAAAAAAAAAAAAAAGGAAGAAAAAAACTTGGCTAGCGAACAAGTATTTTTAATAGTGTTCCCTTTAATGGAGCCTAAAGAGGAGTAACACTTCATTTTACCTTTTCTATTAAGCAAAGAACTCACCAGTGTCAGTTGTGTGCAGGTGCTATGCACAGTGGGAAACAACCCAAACCAGCATGTGTTCTTTGAAATATTTCTTTTAAACAGACACTAAGTATTTTCAGGTTTTGGAGAATGTGGTTCAAAATAACAAGAAGATAAAATATCACCATGCTGTGCGAGGGAGGATATGTGCAGTTATCTTCCGTGATTTTGTACTAATATTTAGCTATCGTATAGCACTCTCTCTGCTGACCCCATTGTATAAACATTCAGTAATTAAGCAGCACACTCCCTGCTATGCAACAGGTAGGTAATACCGCTCGTACCATCCCTGGGCTACAGATAAGGAATTTAGACAGTGAGATGAAAAGCTTATCCAGACCCACTTGGGATGTATATGGCAAAGCGGAGCACAGGATCAGTCCTGCAAGATGTGTTTGCTTTCCCCTGCACTGCCTTTAATGTCACAGTCTGGAGACACGTAAGACTTCAACGCAGCCCTGGGCAGAGAGGAGTCCACCTGCAAAAACTCCTAAAGCTGTTTCACACCCCTGACAGTTTCTGGAGCAAACACGGCTCAGAGGGGAGCCGCAGGAGTGCTGTAAATCAGGACCAAGGCGTATTGGCAGAGCTTTGTGGGAAAGCTTGCCTGGGGTCCTCCTGTTACTGCTCGTTTTTCTCAGTGCTTTTGGTGCTGCTTGTTTTTTACAGCTAAGTGCTGCCCCCAGTCACCCTATGCTCATCATTTATTAATTGTCCTGTTTAATTACCATGTGTGGTTTGGTTTTGGAGGGAAACAACCAGAATACAAACATTGCACTGATTTACTGGGGAGGACAGCTGTGGATACACTGCTGCAGGAACATCTTTGTGAGCTTCCTACAGCCTGTTGTGCCTCAGCGGGGACATTGTCCTTCACTTCCACTTCACAAAGGAGCTGCCCATCTTTCCTGTTTCATCCCATTTGTCTTTACTGTCATCAGAAGCAAAAAAGAGAATAAGGCATAAGGCAGAATGGTTCTCAAAACACAAACAAACAAGCAAACAAACAAAAAACAAACAAAAAAACAAACCCACACCCAAACCCAACAATATTACACATGTAAGGATTAACTTCTCATATTTTGCACTTGATTTTGCTTTAAGCTTTGAGTGATGAGGAAGCAGAGGCCATGGACCACTGAGATTATTTTCACCACAGGAAATAATGTGAAGCAAAAGGCAATCTTCACAAGGAAATTAGACAAATCTTGTTAAAACTTCAGTTCAACTTAAAGACTGCATTTTTTTTTCTGCAAGGATGTCACCAAACTTGGGAAGGCACTAAAAAGCACTGTCCAGTTTTTCCCATTTTTTTTCCTGAAGGAATTAAGAGATACAACTGCAGGGACAGTTAGTAAAAACAAACAGGCTTAGTGAAAGCAATAACATTTTGCTGGCACAATATTCCAAAAGTTTTGGCTTGGCTATTGAAAGAGGCTGCTAGTTTCTTCACTTTGTTGCATGGAAACCGTATATGGCCAGTGTTTTTCATAGCCCAACACGCACAAAAGACATCCACTTAAGCTGCAGCATCATTGCCACCAGTTGTAAAGCAGGCAATGTAGCACAGTCCTAACTATCAGAGCTCACATCTATGACAAAAATCAAACTGCATGTTTTTTCAGGTGCTACCATGTTGGAAACAAGGCACATGGGGACAAAAAATGTGTTTCAGAACTTGACATGAGGCTTACAATTAGAATTTTTTATTGAATCTAGTTATTGCAAACTGCTTTCAACTGAAGTGTACATTTGTTTAAACACCTTCAAACCCATATTGGCTCTGGCTGTTGAAGCAATGTATGTTCTCAGAGTCAGCAGAATAAAATAGTGTCATTTAATTGGCAGTGTAGTTTCTTGTAACTGAAATGCTTTATTTGAATCAGTACCATTTTGCAGACATGAGCATTTGAAGAGATACTGAAATGTTTTAAATGTGCAAGATGAAGTTTCTCCATGGAAGCATGCTGTCATATACAAGCAATGCAACAAATACAGCCCACCTCAAGTGCATACAGACACATATGCATGGTGCGATTCAGAGTTCCTGTGTAACTCAGCCAAATTGCCATGAGCCTGTTTTCCAGAGTTATCCAGCACTTGTATCTTCAGCTGGCTTCAGATGAAGTTAATTCTGAAAGCTAAAACAACTCTTCAGCTGGAATTTTAGAAGAATCTGAAGAAGTCATGCAGACCTTACGCAAGGTGTTCCCTTTCTTCTTCCAGTTCTTCGAAAATGAGCCTTTTTTTCCTAGTTTTCCCCTGAAATTGAGAGCAATGATATTTACTGTTTTCCTAATGTTTGCCTGTGTGTTTTATGTGTTCATGAAACACTTAACCCACCTTGTCTGGACTCTCCAGTTGTAACTCTGGTTTGAATAACATCATACTTACCAATCCAAACAGGACAATGCTGAGCTCCCAGCTGTTGTCTCATGGACCTTACGGTTACAGGCAACCAGTCACTGACACACTAGAGGAACTCCTGGAACAGCTCTGAGTGCCAGATCAGAGACCCAACATGTCACTGCGGGCTGGGAAAAAGACTTCTGGCCTGTCCAAGGATCTCAGCAAGACTCAGTCCAGCCCAAATATTCACGTGGGGACTCCTTTTCCATTAGATCATGACAGTTTAAACATTAAGTGCAGAAAGAGAATTAGGTATTAGGAAATTCTGAATGCTGTCTAGTTCTGGATTTGACCAGGGTATACAACACATACATGCACACACACATTTTACATTAGTAATTTTCTGTATTATACACTTCTCAAATTAACACTAGGAAAATCTATAAAATAATCAAAATTAGAACTCCTTAAAATGACTGTCTGTTGGGACCTCATTGATTTTCTTGGATTTTTGTCTTAATCACTGGGATTTCTCAATGGTCAGATCTTCACACGTGTTCTTTACAGAACCTACTATTTTTTTGCAGTCCTTGTCATCTGTAGTCACAAGCTGGTTTGGAAATGCATAGTGATTTTAATCTTAGAGATAAATCTCAGCAGTCCAATCTGCATCTGATATAAAACCTGTAGCTCTAGGCTGGAATATATGGAAAATTGCTAACTCAATACTTGTGTTGAAAGAACCTGAAAGTCCTGGTGTATTTACGGTTGTGTATACTGCATCTACCATATTAGCAGTATATATTATAAATGTAACATTGGTACATTAGGGAGTACTGCAAATAATAGACACTCCGTGTGAAAGGCAGAATCCAAAGGAAAGAAAATATGATCTGCAGCCATGTCACCCAAACCAGACTGCTAAAAAACGGCGGAAGTGGGGAATGTGGGCTAGTGACAGAGAAGAAGCCACAGCCAAGGCTGCTGGAGTATGTTTTATTTCAGCACATCCTCAATACGTCCCTTGTTTTATCCTCATACTGACACCTGGGCACTGTACAAGGTAGGTATTTATGGTGCCTCCTTTCTCTTATGGAGGATAGGTTAGAAATAAAAACTATCTTCCTCTGTGCTACCTCCAAGGGTGTTGTCATTTTCACAGTTTACTAAATTATAAAGCTGATGGCCTCTCCTCAGGCATCATTCCAGGAGACCTCACTGCTAGGACATTTCTCTTTTCACTCCACCTGCCACTGATTTTCCAAAGGTTTCCTTGCGATCTCAGGTAACACTCACTAGACTCTCTTGAGCAATGATAAAGGGGTCTGTTCCTGTGTGTGTTCAGTATGGGTTCAGGGCCAGCCCAAATATTGTTGCTAATTCTACAGTTTTAGGAAATCCTAGATAGCACTTGTGTAACATTTACTACTTCCAACCCAGACACGTCGGCTAGAGCACAAACTCCATAACAATTTTGGCAGGAAGAATAAAAAGACACTAATTTTTTTTTCAGGATAGTGTTGGTGTGTCTGTATTTGCTACTCTCCTTGTGTTCCCGTAAGGAATTTTCCGTCCTTTATTCGTGGTTCTTGGCCAACACTGACCAGATTGATCAATGAGTAGAAATCCCATTCCCATGTAAGTCAGGCATAAACTGGTGTAATGTCATGAAGATCCCTGTGTCTGTTCCAGCCCCTTATCCTGAACTCTTCTGCAATCACTTTCACCACAAAGAAACAAAGTGTGGGAGGTCAGGGCAGGTATGAGACAAGAGAGAAGCATCCCAAGTATTGAGATTGGCAGCCAAGGTGAAAAACTGAGTGACTTTGTAGTAAGCACTGCAGTTACTCAAAGTTGCTTCATGTACCCTTCTCTGCCTCTGCCTCCCTCCACCATGTGCAGCCCTTGCTTTGCACAAGTATTTAGTTCTCCGAGTTTTTCCAGTTTCACTCTACATCCTCAAACATGTTTGTGGCTCGTTGCTGATGCAGGGACTTCACAGTTAAACCAAGGAGCCCAGAACTGTGCTGAGGATCTATTCCTGGAGGAAAGCCTCTTGTGACACCTCAAGTGGGATGATTACCTCCCTGAGAACTGACAAGATGCCTCTGTGTACACAATCCACAAACTCAACCGTGCCTTTGCTCTGCCAAGCTATTCAATGGCTTCCAAGTATTTCCCTCCTGCTGGTTATGTGGTTAGAGAGATTTTTCCTGAGATATATTAGTTGGTGTTGTTTTCTCAGTCAAATAATTGTGCTGTTGCCTGCACATTTTTTCCAACCCTGAAAGTGCCTTCGGAGAAAGGATTTCTGCGCCCTCACTGCTGTACATGTGAGGAAGATGAAGCAATTGCCCAGGACAGAAAAACAGGAAGGAGAAAAGTAATAAAGGTTCTCAGTTCCCAGGTCCCATCGATTTCATATGCACCACGCAGCTTGCAGTGGGAAATGAGCACCACGCAGGCATGTGAAACACAACTGATCTCTGAGACAGACAGACAGGAGAGCTGGTAACGCCTCGCCAGCCTCCAGTAATTTAAGAATAATTTTGTTAACTACTTCAACATGCTGGGCTTTTATATATATATATATAAAAATCCTTTTATAGTGTAAATAAAGTCATTAAATAAAATCAGGATCAGTTATAATCCCTGCTGACTTCCATCCAACTCAGTATATTGCTGTTCACCATTAGCATTTGTTTCCAATCTTTTATTCAGTTTTCACTCCACATAATAAAGTTAATGTCCAAGTAAACACTCCAAAGTCTAATAACAAAGAATTTACCAAGTGCTCTAGTCAGTTGGATATTACAATGAAGCCATCCAGATACTGCAGTGATCTGCTTTAAGATTTCTATCACATACACACACACACACACACACACACACACACACTCACTTCTTTTTCTTGCACAATTCGCAGGTCACTTTGGTTGCTCTGAAATTGCATTGTTGGCAAAACAGTGATTTGCTGTTAAAAATAAAACATTACCACTATACCGAATAGGAATGATTTGAAGAATATTTTCTCTGGTAGTAAGGATCAGTGCATCTTCTAATCTCAAAGAGAAATATTAATAAAAAAGTACATAACTTCTGTAATGTATCAAATTTAAATTTAAAAAAAAAAGAAGTCATATATCAGAGACAGTGAAAAAGAATTACCCAAATGTTCCCCATCACACAGGAGGTGGTGTTTAGTGTAGGAGTTTTACTTAAGAAATGAATAAGTATTCCCTTTTTAGATTGCCAAAACACTTTAGAAGACTATCACTGAGAAACTCAGTCACTTTATGGAGTTAAGAAATTGTTTCAGGGAACCTTAAAACTATTTAGGGTGCTTTAGGCCACAGCTTTCGTTAAACATGTTCAAAAATTTGGTCACAATGATTGAGATGTTCTCCTGGACTCCAGAAGCTTTGAGAAGAGCCTGGGTTATTTTCTAGCTCTGCACTGACATATTTATAATGTTTCTGTCTTGGGTCTGCTTCAGTCTGGAAAATAAGTGGAGTCTGAAACTCCGAATAGGTTTCATTCTGTGATTTTTTGCAGTATTCAGAAGTTTAGTGGGTCAAAACCTACACAGATCAAAACCAAAGAAAATGTTTCCATGAACTGCTGTGAAGACTGAATTTTTGGCACCTCTGCTGAAACCTAAAGCAAACGTGAGAGAACTGCAATCAGCAAAAATATTTATCTATTTATCAAATTTTTCATTATATATGGGTCTTGTTTATTTATACATATATGCTCTATGCGTTAGGATATATTAGCTGTTTGCCTGTTATTCATCATCAAGGAATCTCTGGCAAGCACCAGGATTTGAGTGTCCATCTTCTTGTGGCCATATTGCAGAGGTGCTGTGTTCCCACTGATCTCACTGTACTGAGAGCTGTTAAGAACTCCCCTTCACGAACTGCAAGGCCACTGGTCATGAAAAATGCATAAATATTGGCTTTTTTACTGCTTGTGTCAAAACTGCCAAATCTATAGTTTCCTCAGAATTTGTTGAAAGGCTTCAGGCGTGGGTGCTGATCTGCATAATCTGAACTACAAAACCCTGAGATGATCCTAACACATCTATGCCACCAGCCTAAATCAAACCAAATCAGGTTATACCAAGCCACCCAAATTTATTTCTGTTACGAAATGGAGAGGAAATTCCAAGGGAGAGGATGTGGGAGTGGAAAAAGCAAAGGAAGATGTTTTTCTTTAGAAAATGGTTACAGAGGATCTGTCTCACTCATGTGCCTGGCCGGATCACGGAGCAGATCCTCCTGGAAACTATGCTAAGGCACATGGAAAATAAGCAGGCGATTGGTGACAACCAACATGGTTTCACTAAGGACAAATCGTGCCTGACAAATGTAATGACCTTCTACGACAGGGTTATAGCATTGGTGGATAAGGGAGGAGCAACTGATGTCATCTACCTGGACTTGTGCAAAGCATTTGACACTGTCTCACACAATATCCCTGACTCTAAATTGCAGAGACATGGGTTTGACAGATGGACACTTGGTGAATAAGAAATTAGCTGGACGGCTGCACTTGAAGAGTTGTGGTCAATGGCTCCACGTCCAGGTGGAGACCAGTGACAAGTGGCAGTCCTCAGGGGTCGGTATTGGGACTGGCGCTATTTAACATCTTTGTTGGCAACATGAACTGTGGGATCGAGTGCACCTTTAGCAAGTTTGTCGATGGCACCAAGCTGTGTGGTGAGGTCAACACACTGGAGGGAAGGGATGCCATCCAGAGGGACCTTGACAGGTTTCAAAGGTGGACCTGTCCAAATTTATTGAAGTTCAACAAGGCAAAGTGCAAGGTCCTGCATATGGGTCAGGGTAATCCCAAGCACAAATATAGGCTGGATGCAATATGGATTGAGAGCAGCACTGAGGAGAAGGACTCGGGGTATGCTGGTTGACAAGGAACTCAACATGACGTGGCAGTGTGCACTTGCAGCCCAGAAAGCCAACTGTATCCTGGGCTGCATCAAGAGAAGTGTGACCGTCAGGTCGAGGGAGGTGATTCTCTCCCTCTGTTCTCGTGAGACCTCACCTGGAGTACTGCCTTCAGATCTCAGGACCCCAACATAAGAAGGACATGGACCTGTAGGAGCAAGCGTAGAGGAGGACCATGAAGATGGTCAGGGACTGGAACACCTCTCCTATGAAGACAGACTGAGGGAGTTGGGATGATTCAGCCTGGAGAAGGCTCTGGGGAGACCTTATAGCAGCCTTCCAGTACCTAAGGGGGCCTATAAGGAAGGTGAAGATTAACTTTTTACAAGGGCATGTAGTGATAGCACAAAGTATAATGGCTTTAAACGAAAAGAGGGTAGATTTAGATTAGATACAAGGAAGAAATTCTTCACCATGAGGGTGGTGAGACACTGGAACAGGCTGCCCAGAGAAGCTGTGGGTGTCCCATCCCTGGAAATGTTCAAGGACAGGTTGGGTGGGACTTCAACCAGCCTGGTCTAGTTGGAGGTGTTCCCACCCATGGTAGGGGGCTTGGAACTAGATGATATTTAAGGTCCCTTCCAACCCAAATCATTCTATTATTCTATGTATTCATAGCACAACCAGCAACAAGAAAGGAAGGAAGAGATGTAGAGTAATCTAGTAATCTAGTAATCATAAATACTTTCCCCCCATTACACTTATTCCTGTTTCCATCGTGTTGTCAAAATAAAAAAGTCTAACAATAGGAGCAAGCACGTGCCAAGGTGGCACAAAAGGGGCTCAGTGTGAAGGATGGATGAGCCTTTATTCATCTCAGTACTCTTTGCCATGTCCATCTCTAGCCTTCCCTTCAGCTTCTCTCATCTAAGTTTCTTCCCCCTCACCCAAAGAAAGAAAAATGTTCAGATGGGTATCATAACTCTGTGCAAATGATGCCTTTGTGAATATTTGTACTTCAGGAATGAGAAACAACGTTGGACACGTCCAACTCTCAAAGTCCTCAAGAGGCACCTCTCTGACAGAGTTATTTTTGCCCTGAATGAACCTTCCAAAGGTTATATTAATCAGAGGTTTCCATATTTTAAACAGGAGGGGAAAAATAAAGGAACAGCAAAATCTATTTGGAGCATTTTGCATGTAAGTGATGATCCTGTTAGCAAGCTGGAGAATAATTCTGAGAGCTACCCCTGGAGCATTCCTGACCTGGAACGCAAACCGGAGTAATAATGTGCAATAACAGCTAGGAGGAAAAAACAAGTAATTCCCACAAGAGACCATCTACAGCCACAGGAAAACGATATAACATTGTGAGTAAATAACTAGCTGGATGGGGTTGACAGTTTTGCTTTGTCTAACAGGAGAGGACACACATTTGGATACGAATTGACAGATGCTTCTGGGATGGAACGGCTTTCATTCACAGCACTGAGTATGATGGATCAGTATCAGTGTGAGAATTGCAAATCCATGCTTGCATGCACAAATATCTGCTTCTGGGAGGTTTTTAAAAGTTCCAGAAGAGAAGAAAAAATGTCATGCGGGCTGCCTTTCTGCAATTTTTATATGCAAGGACATTCTGAGAGGTTAAGACGTCTGGCTTGTCGGTAAACTAGGAAGCCTGGAGAGAGGAAGGAGACTGACACCATGTGAGGTATAGAGAAGTTTCTTAACTGTATAGTCTCCAAGCGATATTATCTTGGATGTTTCCCTCTCTGTTCCCATGTTTAGGTTTCTTGTTCAATTCACAGTCCGTTTGCCTGGTGTTCCAGCGCAATGCATAATGCAGAAATATTTGAAATTAGGAGCAATTAGGGTTACTGTAATAGTAAGGCTCAAGTGTTTAGAAAGTAGGACTTTTTTGAAGTCAGGGTATGCTGAAATCAGCTGTTTCTATTTTTCAGTTTTTGTGTCTCAGAGCTGGCTGACCACACTACTGGCACATAGCACGGTAATAGCAGCTACAGGTAGTGGTATTGCCATCTGGGCCCAATGCAGTAAGGCTGATTTCCCCCACCTGAGAATGTGATCCATAATCTTTCACAGGTGGATTTGGATAGAACTAGGAAGCAGCAAGATGAGCACAAATAAAAAGAAATGGTAGCAATGTTACCACAGCCTCTTCTGCATGCAATGAGATATCACTTGGAGACTTTTGCAGTTTCTTTTTATCTCCTTATTTTTTATCTTTTCCCCATTGTTACTACTTTCTACTCTGCTTGTCTTTGTTGTTTGGGTACATCGCTCATGTGGTATCACTGCCACTGTTTTTGTGGATATTCAGCCTCCTGGTGGGCTTGGGTCCATGCTGCAGAGCTTGGCCTTTGGGCCACTTTGCCCCTTACTCTGCTGAAGGAAAACCATTCACTACAGCTCTTTTCCTCACATATGAAGACCAGACCTGAGGCACCGCTACCCCCAGACTGCCACATTTAGCTAGTTGAGAGTGGGGGAATTTTTCAGTGGTCCAGCCAAGCAAATGCTTATGAGGACACAGAGTATACACAGCGCCTGTGTGTATGCACAGAGGAGATGATCTAAAAGTTTCCTGTTAGTGTAGTACAGCTACTAAATGTAAATTGACAGAATGCAAAGAATATTATCATGGAAACATCAGCAAGCAGAGTAGCCTGTGGGAAAACATCACAGGAAAAGGAAAAAAGAGTTTCCCTCTACATTTGGAAATTTGGATGAAGTGCTAAGCTGCAGGGGTTGGATCTTGAACTAAATGTCAGTGCTTCAGGGTCAGTAACCTTACCTCTACAGTACTTTATTGGTAGTGTGATAGATAATTTATAGCTTTAAAAAATGCTGGAAGGACATACTCATTCATGGAACATATGGTTTGGATTTGTACTATGTCCATTATTCTTGTTTCTGACAATCTGTAATAAGTCTATATAAATTTGTTACTGAATTGCTATTCTCTAATAGATCTGCAATATTTCTATTATTTGATGATATTATTGTCACAGGGCTACATATGTCCAGTCCAAAAGCTGTTATGAAACGTATGAGTATGTGCCAGGATTTCACTTTGACATACAACCTTTAATTTTAAATACAATCATGTAAGCAATAAAGCTTCCACATTTCAGCTTGAATTCCTTGAAATAATAGCCTTTTGTTTATTTTCTTCTTTCAAATAAAACTGACACTGACAGGATATTGGCAAGGTTAAAACAATCGTGTTCTTAGAAGCCTTTAATCACAATTAAAAGGAAATAATTTTTTTTTAATATTCCTTTGAAGCATTACTGCCTGATTATCTCATAATATCTTTATCTCTTAGCTATTCCCTGCCAAGCCTGTGTTTCATTCCTCTATCTGTGAAGAATGTCCTTTTTTTCCCCAAGTAGAAGCAGAATTTATTTCAGTGGCTGTGAAATACTTTTCTATTTCTGACCCTCTTGCAAGGATCTCCAACAGTGATTTATCATGGGACATGGGTTTTAATTATTACCATAATTTGTTTTGACATTAAAACAATCTGTAAATTTGTGTCTGTTGTTTGGCGAATGTGACCGTTTGCGTAAGCAATAACTTGCCATTTCCTTCATGTTGGCAACACTGAGTTCCTGTGACCCGGAGAAATCAGTGTATCATTTGCTCCCGTATAAGTCAACAGTGTTCTGCCATCAACTTGCGTGGGAGAAGAGTAAGATTCCAGGTAAGAAATAACTGAAAGTGCTGCTTTCTACACGTTTTTCTTTATTGGAAGCTAATTCTTTCATGCAATTCAGGAAAAATATCATGCAAAAGCTTTTGTTGCTTTCATTATACTGTCCTAGCAGCAAAGGGTCACTACTGAAATGTTATGTCTGCTAGAGACAGCCAAGGTTTGTCATTAAGCACGATCAGCTGGGAATGCTCCAAACACCAATACTTTTATATTCAAGATAATGATATTTTCAGTCAAGTGATATGCGATTTTTGCCAAACCCAAGCAATGCAAATATGACTTCTCTTTGGTCATATTGGCGGGACCTGTATCGCGTGGCAGGTGTCCTCCACAGCTTTGGTCCCCTGAGAGGTTGCTCTGGGGCCCTCCTGGAGCATTTTGAGGCTCTCTCTTGACATCGAGCCTGGGTTTCCTCTGCAGAACTAGCCAGGATTGCCTGGAAATGGTGCACATCTGAGTCTCATCCCAGCAGGAGAAACACTCCTGGATCCCACACTGCAGAGGAAGAATTTATCATTGCCTATTCCAATTATTCTGGCTCTCTGTTCATTTTATGACAAATCATAACAAAACAACCAGCAAATGTTCAGTCTTGCCATTGTTTATAGTGTATCCTTCAAACATAATTTGTTATTTTCATTTTTCTAAAATTAAGATCTGTGACATGGCTGTTCTCCTATTTCCAAGCAAAGCATTGACTCTAACTTTACCTGTGCAACAAACACATTGAAGACATAATCACTCATCTATTGCCACTGGAGATCAGCAATTCCCCATCAGCACAGAAGTAAAACAAGAATGGTCTGCTCCAATGTTCAACACAACTGTATCTTCTATTAGTAATAAAAATACTTTGCACACATAAATTGCATTTCATGTAAAGATCCCTGTGTGTATTACAAAGGCTGAATTATCATTATAGTTGTTTTTACAAATGGCCTGCCTGTGTCACAATGAAAACCATTATATCGTTGTTCCTTCAGCTAGATCTTTTAATCACTAGTGGCCAGCGCTGAGCTCAAAATTCAACTCCCACGCAAGTATCAAACTAGTATTTTGCCCTCCTCATTGTCCCCTGGTGACAATTCCATGGAAGTAATAGTGATGAGCTTGAACATGTTGTTGAGTGCTGCATATTTGTGAGAGAACCACTCTAAAAGCATTGAACACTCCACTCTGCCATCAATTTGAGCCGTTTCTGGAGTAAAACAGGACTTAACTAGTAGGGCACTTCTCAGGAAGCTGTAAAACCAAACAGGCAAGAAGTACGGCTACCAAAATAGGTTGGCATCAATATGACAGGTCAGCCCACAGCATTTATGATTACAGGTGAGACAACCCCTCTTTTACGAAATAAAGTGTTGGAGAGGAGCCTGTAGGTCTTTTACTTCTGCCTGTGCACAAAGTGTTTTGTGATCCTTGCATGGTCATGAGACCAATCAGTTGGTAAAAAACTCATCCTTCTGGCCAGGTCACAGGAAGCTAATCCATGTCAAGAAAGCAACGGGGTGCAATTTGCAACCTGGAAGGTAGTGGAGGAGTAGAAGAGGAGAGCAGGATGTTTCTGTTGCTCTCACAGTCCTCCAGAAAGTGAGGGTGGGTTTAGTGCTGGAAGTGAGGCCATAGCAGAGATGCCAGCTCAGGCTGCCCGTCCTCCAGAGTACACATGCATATGGAGCCCCTTCTCCATGACCACGAGTGCAACGCAGCCACATGTAACTCCCCACTCCACATAGCTGACAGCAATATACCTTGGACGACACTTCTCAGGGATTGTGATTTTACACAGGAGGGGAACTAAAACCCTTGACGTAGATCTTACTGGAATTTCGGACCAGAAGGAATTAGCAGATCAACAAGTCTGACTTCTGCTAGTTCATAAGCTGTCGGATGTCACAAATAGTTTCATATGCTCTGGGATCAAAGATTGATCAAACCAAGTAATTTCAGTCTTCGTGTAGATTACAGGTAAATCTGCAAGCAAAGGAGAGGCCAGGTGTCCAATATGTAGAAACCCAAGAGATGAGATATGCCAAAACAGCTTGAGCATGGGAGTTTTGAGGCAACCCCTCAACCCCCAGAGTACCTCTGCCAAGTTAAGGAGTGGAAACCCTGTCCTTACGCCAACTTGTGGATTAATATTAATCAAATCAGCAAGAAGCCAGGGATCAGGCTGAGGAACTTCAACATCCTCTTAAAGCATGTGTGTCCCTTCTGCCTTCCCATTGCTGGTTGCAGTTGATTTCTCATGCTTCAAGGGAAGGCAAAACATGATCATGAGCTCTGAAGACTTTGTGCGTGCCAATTAGACTCTGAGAGAAAAAATCCTCCTGAGTGCTTGCAGAGATTTTGCGCTCTCTTACTCTGAGCTAGAAGAGGTTTGAAAGAAATACAAGTAAACCTGAGATGTCCCACTGCCAATGCAAAAAGAGGGTTGATGTGGTTTCACACACGCACAGCTGAACACCCCTCTTTCCCATGATTAGCCTGTCAGCCATAGGCTGGCTAGTCTCCAAGAAACTAGGACAAAACATATATTTTTCAAAATCTATAGTCCCATGTTGATAGTGCAGCATTAACTTTGTCTGTACTTCATGTAGTCAATGACGGCAATAATGTTACAGGGATAGTCATGGGGAAAGATAAAAGAGAGAGGGTTGCACATCACAAAAACGTTTGTTCTCTACTTTTGCTTTTTCCTACCTTGCTGCCTGTGTTTGTCCCATGAAGCTCCTTGTGAAACAGGACAGGCCTCCAGCTCACTTCAGCAAAGACTTGGTGGTGCTGATACCACCTTTATCAGAGCACATGGAAGCCATGTGGGTGTTTATGGGAATAGCAGTGGCATTGAGTAAAAGAGAAAGTTGCAGAAAAGATGGACTTTTCTCTTCTAGACCTTGCTAAACTCCTTCACCAGCACCCCAAGTTGGATAAGTTGTCTGCCATTTGCACATGCTGAGGTACTCCTTGGCACAGGTTATATATTTTTTAACTTTTCCTAATGATTCTACAGGTCTCTGAACAGATGTGTTCTTAGCTTTACCCAAGTTTTCCAGTTCACTGGGAATATAGAAGTAACCTCATAAAAATGGGTGGACTCTCGTAGTACTGATAGAGACACGTTCCCCAGCATTTTTCCTCAAAATATATAGGTATTTTTTCGTATTCACCTAAATTACAGCACTGGAAATATTGATTGAATATCCATACAGGACATCTCCTGATTGAGGATAGTGTATGTGATAGTTTCATCTCTATGAAATTTGTTCCAGTTAAGCTGAGTTTGAGGAATTGCGCACATGAATTCTTATAGAAATGTACAATAGATGTTCCTAAACATTTTAATTTCAAGAGGACTAGCCAGTAAATAAACACTGGAAATAAAAAAAATAGCCTGTATTTTGTAAGTTCAGTGTGATAACCTGTGTGAAGAACATGTATGAAATTTGCTGACTTTGGCTGAAAAAATACACTGCAGGGTCTTGTGTGGGGTGGTCACTTCAGGCTACATGGCTGGTAGTTTGTCTCCCTTTTCATAGCCGTATGAAACTGTCCAACGAGAGGTTTATCCCCCTGTAAACATTGACTCGAATAATTTAAATTGCTAACACTATTTTTTGTAGCTTGACCCAGCAGTTGACTTCCTTCACCTCAGAGGAATCAGGGAACACCCCTCAGGGAACGATGTAAATCCCAAAACTGAACTCCTGCACCTGTACACAGCCCTGCAGTTGCCTTCATTGCACCTACCTAGGAAGAAGGGTAGGTAGGAGGCACATCTGCTTATATGAGGGTAGGAGCTCAGACACGTTCATGCATCCTTTAGTGGTGAGGGCAAGGGAATCAAAAGTCTTGAATTTGTCCCTGGTCTAGCTTTTTCACCTCTTCTTTCACTCAGGGAGTACAGACACTGATGAACGAGTCTTTTTTTCCCTCCTCTTCCCTACAAGCATATACTACATCATTTTTTTGATGTAGTACACACTTGGCTTAGCAGTGGTAGCCACCATCGTTCTGTGGGCACCTCCATACAGACCACAGCTGCACTGACACCACACTTGTCTGTGTCATGGTCAACCCTCAGAAGACTCATCTGCAGTCAGATACAGTAAGTCATATCCAGCAACCAGCAGGTGGGAAGCACAGAATCTCTACAGATGAGTGGAAAAAATGCCGCAAAGAGCAGAAACTATTTCCTTAAACTTACATAGCAAGTGGCTGGTTGGGCAGGGAGCAGAGCTAGAGTTTCCCTTGTTCTGCCTCCCCACAAGCATCTCCCTGCAGGTGTGCATGCATTTCTCACCTTTGCTAAAGCTTTTCAGTGTATTTCTACTTTGAATTCACCTAGCATCAGCTTCCAGCTGATATTGTACTATGCCTTCATCTGTAAGGCATTCTGCTGCCAGTTTTACTGGTCTTCTCCTGGTTATTGTGTCTTTTCACCTCCTCTAGGTCACCAGCAGCTGTTGGACAAGTGATAAAAGGGAAGTAAAATATTGGCCAACTATGTAAGTATATAAAAACATAAACAAAACACCTTGGAAATCTGGGTAGAATTATTTCATACATATAGAAGATCTTATTTTGATATTCCTGTTTTAAACACATTTATTTTTTAAGCACACCTGTGATTTCCACATCTGGATTTTAACAGGATGAGAGGTCTGAGTCCTTCTCTGCAAAATCAAGTGAAGTTGCAAAACAGATCCAGATACCAGTGGCTGTGTGACTAAAGGACTGATAGGTAGATGCATTGAATTTACATTGAAGTCCTTCCTTGAAGCCTGTTTCTGTCCAGAAATGAGCTAATGCTGATATTGTCTGATGGTTCACAGACATACTGTCTCTGGAGTGCAGGGAAACAAAAAAACCTGGAGATGTTTGTTCGGGTTTCGGAGAATTGCTCACAGTCACTGACACCTTTGCAATAACTTAATTGGAGAGAACAAGTATGGAATGAAAGTGCTCTCACTCCTCCAGAAGTGAGTTGATTAGAGCACTAAGTCAATATTTTAAAAACTGCTCTGTGTTGCCTGGACAAACAAATGTAGTGTAATACTTATTTTCTTTTCATGGACTGGTTTGCCCAATTACTGACTACAGCTGTAGATTATATTTGGAATATGTGGATAGACTTATTTCAGACCAATTGACTATGGCAAAGACAGTAGCTTGATTTATCTGCTACCTGAAATCCTTTACATGGGAAAATAACAAATAATAAAATGCATTGCTCTGTGTATCCTTGTTTAGGCTGGGGTTATTAAGGAAATATGGGTGGAGTCAGCTTCCACTGCGAAAATGAAGGTCTGTCAAAACAGGAAGACTTCATGGAACTGCTTGAGCTTTCTTAAAACTTTGGTTAGGAATTAAAAGAAGAAATTGTGCTGAGAATGCTGAAAGGGACTGCTTTGATATTTTCTAAGTGGATCCTTTCTGGGGTTTCTATCTATTTTTGGTTTTGTTTTGTTTGTTTGGGTTTTTTTCCAAATTAAAAATAAAACAAAACTTTAAATTGTATTAAAACAAAAATGTTTCAATTATCCAGAAATTACCTCACCTCACAGATTTTTTTTTTCAGTTTCAAAATGAAACCAAATTTCAAAATCCTAAGAAATTCTAGGAAATTATTTTTTACTGTCTTCATAATTTTGTCACATCTGGTTAAATGCCTTTAATTTGGTTGCATTTGCTCCTTTCTGTTGTGTATTGCAAGAAGGGTAGTGCTCAAGTCTTCATAGGAAACTATCTTAGGTAACAAAAGTTCAAATTCACATCACAAATGTGTCTGGAGGGAACAACCCTGATGTGAAGAATGACAAATCACAAACAAGGAATCTGATTTAACACTTGAATCCATGTTCAATGTACAGAGTAAAACAAACTAGTAAGTTAATGGAAAAAAATGAATTCGTAAGAAGTCTAAGGTAATGGAATTCCCCTTCTGTGTTCTTTGAGTACGTTTTTCCTTTGTGACTTGTTTGCTTGGATCCACTCATGACATTATATTCCATACACAAATAAGTGGTGCAGTCTATGTCTTAGTATTTCTATGGCACTTAGTGTATCTAACATTGCTTCATGGCAAAGATGTCAAGAATTTAATAGGATTAAAAGATACAATCAGATAATTATACAAATATTAAACATCTTTACAGTTGTGTTACCTATATTTTCTTAATATTACCAGGCATAGAAATCCTCACATTTCAAAGCAGAAAGTAACTTGAAGGGAGAAACCAAATCTTGTTGACTAGTACTGTAACTAGTGACCGTTCAGTTGTCTGAAACATCTGTGGTGGTAGACTGCTCCATAACAAGACTTAAATGAGGAATGGAACTGAATGAGACGCCATGTTTATTCACCAATTTTCTTCTCTCTTTTGGTGTGAGCTCTGAGCTTACTGCTGTGCTGACACTCCAAGCAAACTAGGGTCAGACCAGTATCCTGACTGTGATGCTAAGACCAAAGCTGTCCTAGACCTGCACTGGCACAGCTTCCCTGGCAAGTCTGGGACCCAGCAACACACACGTGGCCACTGCCAGCAAAAGTGTGGTTTTGCTAAGTTGTGTGCTTTGATTTGGGAGGAAAACCCAGCAGAGCACAGAGGAAAGGGAGTGAGAAACGGCTGGGAGCTGTTATGTCTTTGCGGGTGCAGTTGGATTGCCCAGTGTTTGTCTATCAAAGCCCTCGGCTGTGCTGATTCCTGCCCAGGGAGACAGCCAGTGCCTGCCTGCGAGTGAGGGGGGCAGGCTACGTCCTGTCTGCATGAGCAGCGTTCCCTGCCAGGCTGTGGGTAGGTGTCCCTTCTTCTGCAGAGGCAAATGCAGCAGTTCCAGTTGGGCCAGAAGAGACACGTGTCACCATGAGATACCCCAGGGCCTGATTCGGAGTCTGTGAAAGCCACAGGAGAAATCCCAGTAGGGTTTTCTGTCAGGCTCTGTCAGGGTCTCCTCAAAGGCATGCAGTCATGGAGGTGTCCTGAAAATATCCAAATAAATACACAGTGCCTTCCTGCTTTTCTTCAGACTCAAAGCAAATACAACAGCTTTTGCACTTTCTCAATTGTCTTTTTTTTTTTCCCCTTTCAGACTAAGGCTAGCTCAATACATAAACAAGAGGGAAAGGGAAAAGACAGCACTTGGTCCCCATTTATGTTATTAGATAAACCAGACTGGTGGGGTTTCTGTGGTTGACGGGCAAGCACCCATGTGAGCTTCACTCACATCCACATGGCTCGTCTCTCTCACCGCCCAAGCAGAACGGCCATGCCCAGAGCTCCTCTCAGTAGCTACCACTGATATATGTTAGCCTTGAGCCATTCCCCAGCGATGCCCAGGACAGGACTGGACAGAGCAGATCAAAAGCTAACACAGGGTCTATGGAAAGAGTTACATGATTCATGCAACAGAGAGTCTGTACCCTGGTACTGCTTTACTTGCTACGATAGCGTAGCTGCCCTCTTCTGCTGCTCTGTGTTGTGCTTAAGCTGCCCTCACACCCTGAAGCAGGTTATTTAAAGCCATGGGGCTATCTCCAGGGGTGCTGTGGCTGTGATGCACGATACACAGGTGGGACCCAGAGATGTCTCTGCGGGCAGGACCCCTTTTTCCACCCCCAGCCATCTCCGTGTCCCCTGCAGCAGACAACAATGCAGCCCTTGCTGCGTGGCTCTCCGCTGCATCCCATGCCCATCCATGCCCTTCTCCTGCCAGGGTTGCTAGTGGCACTGTTTCACTTCTCTTAGACTTTCTGAGTCAGATGGGGAAAAAAGTCAAGCTGAGACACCATCTGAAGGAATTTGGACTGTTTCTGCCTTGTATTTGGGCACAGAGATTTTATTTGCCTGTAATAAGAAACATTACCTTCTCCTCCCCCCAATAAAATGATTCCTCTAATATTTAAGTTTCAAGACCATACACTGTGTTTATAAGCCTCAGGCCCTGAAGTAAAATAAGATTGAGTTTCCCTCAGGTAAGTACTTCCAGACACTTTATCTGCTATATCATTACAACTATACTCTATTTGTTACTGTACTATGTAACACAATACTTGCATTATATTCCACATGAAAAGCTGTTTCTGCAGCATCTTGTCATCATTTCACAAACGCAGCTTTGAAGCCGTTTTGAATTCTGAATTCAGTGCATAACAGCAAAGGCTCAAGTGCACAACACCGTATTATTTACTCAGATGGGGTTAATTGCTGAATAAAAGAATGGTCCCTTTCAGTTTACCTTTTTACAATCTCACTCACACTGGATATGGAAGACAGGAAAGCCTGTGATAAATATCAAACTTTCTAATCAGAAACGAGCCCAGTCGTATTTGAAATCTTGAACTTAATCCAGAATCAGGAAATGCAGCCACTTGTGTTACTATTGCTGAAAGAAGAAAATGACCTTTTTATTGTAGCTTACATTCACTATTGTACTTGTGAACCATAGGGAATGGAGCAGGAGAAATGCAAGGGTTTAAGGAGACCTTCTTTTAACAAGAAACCTGAAATTGACTGCAATAAAAATATATAGCTGATATAATGGCTCTGTTTCTCCAGGGGAAATCTGTGACTTTGACACAGATTCACTCCTAATCAATTATTCTTTCTTCCTAGCTACTGTTAATATTTGCTGTCAAGCACCCATTACCTTAATTTTTACCAGCTTTAGCCTCAGCGGAGATTGATTTGAAGGTAGGAAAATAATAATCCACACCTTTAATAGGAATATAAAAAGTGAAATGATACTATAAATTTTTAAGTGGAAACTGACTTTCAGCAAATGCTTTTATTTCCTAGTGATGTTACAGGGTGAATGCCTGCAGGATTATTTCAATATAATGACTCTCTGCTGATGACTAATTTATAGCTGAACTGGAATCCTGGACCAACATCAGTAACAGAATGCCATAACTCATCGGCGTGCTCTTGGACAGCACACAGTGGTAGGTAACATTGGGCCAGAAGACATCAGAGTCATAAAATTACACTTTTTTTTTTTTTTTGTGATGTGGAACCTGTATTGAATATATACCTTCCTTAAACCAATTTTTTTTTACATGAGCAGTTTATTGTGGTGCCCTCTGATGCTATGGAGAATCGGATGTTAATAGCACAGTGTTAATAGCACAGCTGGAGCTAGATTTGCCAAGCAGTCATAATACTGTGTGGGAACTTAAACTAAGTGGACAGATTTTAAAACAGTTTTAATTTTTTTAAATGTTTTAGAAATACTGAAAACTTTACACATTCCCTAGGGCTGGCTGATCTCTTTTTGGAAATCACTTAATTATCTGGTGANTCCTGAAAATATCCAAATAAATACACAGTGCCTTCCTGCTTTTCTTCAGACTCAAAGCAAATACAACAACTTTTGCACTTTCTCAATTGTCTTTTTTTTTTTCCCCTTTCAGACTAAGGCTAGCTCAATACATAAACAAGAGGGAAAGGGAAAAGACAGCACTTGGTCCCCATTTATGTTATTAGATAAACCAGACTGGTGGGGTTTCTGTGGTTGACGGGCAAGCACCCATGTGAGCTTCACTCACATCCACATGGCTCGTCTCTCTCACCGCCCAAGCAGAACGGCCATGCCCAGAGCTCCTCTCAGTAGCTACCGCTGATATATGTTAGCCTTGAGCCATTCCCCAGCGATGCCCAGGACAGGACTGGACAGAGCAGATCAAAAGCTAACACAGGGTCTATGGAAAGAGTTACATGATTCATGCAACAGAGAGTCTGTACCCTGGTACTGCTTTACTTGCTACGATAGCGTAGCTGCCCTCTTCTGCTGCTCTGTGTTGTGCTTAAGCTGCCCTCACACCCTGAAGCAGGTTATTTAAAGCCATGGGGCTATCTCCAGGGGTGCTGTGGCTGTGATGCACGATACACAGGTGGGACCCAGAGATGTCTCTGCGGGCAGGACCCCTTTTTCCACCCCCAGCCATCTCCGTGTCCCCTGCAGCAGACAACAATGCAGCCCTTGCTGCGTGGCTCTCCGCTGCATCCCATGCCCATCCATGCCCTTCTCCTGCCAGGGTTGCTAGTGGCACTGTTTCACTTCTCTTAGACTTTCTGAGTCAGATGGGGAAAAAAGTCAAGCTGAGACACCATCTGAAGGAATTTGGACTGTTTCTGCCTTGTATTTGGGCACAGAGATTTTATTTGCCTGTAATAAGAAACATTACCTTCTCCTCCCCCCAATAAAATGATTCCTCTAATATTTAAGTTTCAAGACCATACACTGTGTTTATAAGCCTCAGGCCCTGAAGTAAAATAAGATTGAGTTTCCCTCAGGTAAGTACTTCCAGACACTTTATCTGCTATATCATTACAACTATACTCTATTTGTTACTGTACTATGTAACACAATACTTGCATTATATTCCACATGAAAAGCTGTTTCTGCAGCATCTTGTCATCATTTCACAAACGCAGCTTTGAAGCCGTTTTGAATTCTGAATTCAGTGCATAACAGCAAAGGCTCAAGTGCACAACACCGTATTATTTACTCAGATGGGGTTAATTGCTGAATAAAAGAATGGTCCCTTTCAGTTTACCTTTTTACAATCTCACTCACACTGGATATGGAAGACAGGAAAGCCTGTGATAAATATCAAACTTTCTAATCAGAAACGAGCCCAGTCGTATTTGAAATCTTGAACTTAATCCAGAATCAGGAAATGCAGCCACTTGTGTTACTATTGCTGAAAGAAGAAAATGACCTTTTTATTGTAGCTTACATTCACTATTGTACTTGTGAACCATAGGGAATGGAGCAGGAGAAATGCAAGGGTTTAAGGAGACCTTCTTTTAACAAGAAACCTGAAATTGACTGCAATAAAAATATATAGCTGATATAATGGCTCTGTTTCTCCAGGGGAAATCTGTGACTTTGACACAGATTCACTCCTAATCAATTATTCTTTCTTCCTAGCTACTGTTAATATTTGCTGTCAAGCACCCATTACCTTAATTTTTACCAGCTTTAGCCTCAGCGGAGATTGATTTGAAGGTAGGAAAATAATAATCCACACCTTTAATAGGAATATAAAAAGTGAAATGATACTATAAATTTTTAAGTGGAAACTGACTTTCAGCAAATGCTTTTATTTCCTAGTGATGTTACAGGGTGAATGCCTGCAGGATTATTTCAATATAATGACTCTCTGCTGATGACTAATTTATAGCTGAACTGGAATCCTGGACCAACATCAGTAACAGAATGCCATAACTCATCGGCGTGCTCTTGGACAGCACACAGTGGTAGGTAACATTGGGCCAGAAGACATCAGAGTCATAAAATTACACTTCTTTTTTTTTTTTGTGATGTGGAACCTGTATTGAATATATACCTTCCTTAAACCAATTTTTTTTTACATGAGCAGTTTATTGTGGTGCCCTCTGATGCTATGGAGAATCGGATGTTAATAGCACAGTGTTAATAGCACAGCTGGAGCTAGATTTGCCAAGCAGTCATAATACTGTGTGGGAACTTAAACTAAGTGGACAGATTTTAAAACAGTTTTAATTTTTTTAAATGTTTTAGAAATACTGAAAACTTTACACATTCCCTAGGGCTGGCTGATCTCTTTTTGGAAATCACTTAATTATCTGGAGAAATTGGAGCCTAGCTGTGAGTGAAAGTCTAAGCTGATGCGTCAGACAGTGAAAAGTTGTGAGAGTTTGCTGTGCATTTTCACAAAGTCTTTAGTATATTGTAAAAGAGAGTCAGTCTTGTTTTCCAATCCCTAGATCTCATTTTTCGCTTTCCCTGATTCTGAGGATAAGATTTTTTATTTTTCTTTTCACTGCTCATACTATAAAATTCTCCAGGAGATATTTAAAATAAGATCAAAACAAAATCACACATCAGTAAAAAAGCAAAACTCATAGGAAGTTCCTTAAGCTTGCGTGTTATTGAATGAGATACTGGTATTGACTGAAAGGATAAATTCATAACTTTCTGAAATAAGGCCTTATATAATAGATTTTTCTTATCAGCTCTTGCAGGTCACTGTGCAAATTTACCGTGAGTTTTAGCTGTAACAAATTCGGGCCTTACCTAGGTGTTTCCTTGGCTGTGAAGTGCAAGGGTCATCCAAGGCCAGAACGAGCCTTGCTAGTACCAAAGGATGGGAGAGTTGCTGGATGAATCCCACCAATAGCATCTGCCAGCGGTGTTATTTGTGATTCCCCAGGGTCCCACCTCAGCTACGGCGGTTACGTGGCCCTCCTCACATAATTAAACTGTCTTCCCATATCCCATTAACAGGTGGAGTTGAAGCACTCCTGAGTCCAGCCATAATTCTCAGGGTGGGAAGCAGTTTTATAGTCCCATGCTGCTGCAGATTTTAATTTTTCTCTATTCTTCCACAACAAGACGGAAAGAAGACCTTCTGAACTGAAAAGGAAGAGCAAGGGAAAGCAAAATACCTACAACAGCAGCAGCCAATTGTGTAGTTAGGTCATTGACCTGAAATCTGGGAAAACAACCTCCATGTCAGAGATTTAAATGACTGAGTATAAGAGCGGACAAAAAGTGACATAGCTGGTCAAAAAGACTGCGATAGTTAAGAATCCACCACACACAATTAGCTCTGTAAACCCATTAATCTGTGTATGTCCCTAACCTGAGCACATAGCACTGATTAAAAAGTGCATTTATTGAAATATAAAACTAGACCAACCATCTGCCTCTGTTACTCGCTTTGGATGTCTGTTCCAAAATATCCCTGTTACAGAGAAATTTCTTTTGATTTCCACCCTCTATTTATATGTGTGTAGTGTATTCGCCTTGTTCTTGCATGAACAGCGTCCTCCAACACAGTGTTTCCATCTCTGACATTCCTGTGGTATATTTCTCTTCATTCTGCTGAGCTAAGGAGGTTGAACTCCCCAAATCTCATCACACACAAGGAACACTCGCTCCTCCAGCCATCCCAGCCCTCCTGGCTGGAGAGGACTCACACACAGTCTCTGCAGGAAGCTTTGCCAGCAGCATTGACCCTACTTTTCCACTGCTGAAAATATCTGGCACCTCTTAAGATCAAATAAACCTTTTTTGTCCGTATCATACTAAGGGTTCACAGATACCTTACAGCTGACCGGTATTCCCTGATATTCCTTCTCTTTTATCATATCATAGTAAATAATGCCTATCACACCAGAAAACTCTCATACTTTGTATGTAAATGCATGGCTTTGTCACAAGAACTGTTTTATTTTAACCTCTTGGTGTTATTGCAGACCGTCTCTGAGCTGATGATGCTTCCCAGTTTGATATCAGCAGCAAGTGCCATTAACACACTTCTTTCTCTGTGTTAAAGCAATTCATGAAAACATTTTCTAAGATCAGTTCAAAAATATCCTTCACGTACACTGTCAGTAACCTCTGCCCAGACAGTTTTAATACCACTGGCAATTACCTTGGCTGCCTAATGAGTTTTTACAGCTTTAGAACAAAAACTGTACAAAACATGTTTGCACACTAAAAATAATCTCCCTCCTAGTGGTTTTGGAGCAGATAACAAGCATATCATGCACTTTTTTCTTGTTCTAGATATGCATTGTCGTGGAAGAAGAAATACCTTAAGTCTGGTTTGATCCACTTTTGTAATATTCATTTTGTACTTCATTTTACTTTTTGTTTACCCCATCTTTTCTTAGTCTTGAAGTTCTTCTCCGAAGCCTTGCACACTATTGAAACACACCTAAGAAACCTGGGGTTTTTAGAATCTCTTTTCTCTCCTTTTTCAACTTCTTATACCTCCACCTGTTATATCCTTGTTGCTGGACACCAGTCCCCCCAAAACTCCAGCGCAGGAGTGTTCAATAGCCAAATTTAAATCAGGAAACTCCTAAACTCAGCCTCCGTCTGAGCTCAGAGTGCTCAGGGATAATTTTTCCCCACTTCATTGACAATGCTGAATTCTCTGTTGCCATTAACTCTCCAGCAAACAATTAGGGCTGACTGTTAGCTGCCTCACTTGCTGGTGTGATGTTTGGAAACACAACATGCCAAATTTCCTTTGTCTGTCTTCTGTTGTGCTATGTGAAGGCACAAGAAAGAGTTAACAGAACAAAAAAACAAGTCCCACTCCAAGTATTTTTATAACTTTCTTTACGCCACAGAGCTGTGGAGAAAAACAACATTTTAAGGGTTGCTCTTTTTTTTTTTTTTTTTCCATTAGGTTGTCTGCTTTTACAGGTGCTGAGTCGCTAAAAGATCTGAAAATCTCCAAACAGGAAAATGTGATGGCGAGATGGTCTGGAGCTGAAACACTCAGCCTGCCTGACCCATGGCTTGTGGGTTTATGACAGCCATTTGCTAAACTAACAGTAATAGTATGGTGTGTGAACACCTAATACTATGAAAGCCAGAGATACAATTTTCTCCCTGGTAGCTGGTTCACCTTGTTCTGGAACAGTTTATTTTAACTCCCTTCCACATCCCTTGGGAGAAGAGACTAGTGGTCACAGCATCTACCCATCAATCAAGTGCAGAATTTCACTTGTGATCTCCATAATAGAAGACAGATCCAACCAATTTTTTACCACCACTTTCTTTGCTTTTAAGATTCACATGTCATCTTTAAAAGTGAATTATTTGTGTGGCACTGTCCTGCCAGAAATCTGGATCAAGATGAATATTTGAAGTCAGAGTGAACAGAGCTGACATTTTTCGTGTTAGATCTCACAGCCAACTGATTCCACCAGACTGCTACCACGTTCATAGAATTACAGGATAATTCAGAAGATAGAAAATAGACTGCCATAGCTTATTGAATTATTTGGTATACTGCTTCTTATACAACTTGTTTAGAAACTGCTTATCTAGAATTAACTTAGCGTAAGTAAGTTTGCTTAGCGTAACTTCTGCAAGCTGTGAACCTTTGAAACTTTCTGCTTTGTAAAGTGAAAAAAGGCCTAAGAATCTTAAAGTTAGAAGATAATGGGAGCTGTGTCACTGGAAGTAAAAGGAACAGAACTGCAGCCAACAGAAGAATGTTTTGGTTATTACCAATAACATTTTCTCCAGCTGTGGGTGCAAAATAGCAACTGAAGGTCAGAAATTTGATTGACAACAGACCTGACAAAAATGAAGAGACCCCATGAAGAACAGGGAGACCTAAACTGCTAATTTTGCAATTGGCCTGGAGTGATGCACAGGGGATGGGGACTTGAATTGTAGGGGTGTAATTGTCCAAGCTTTTTCTGCCGAGGGTCCCTCTTTGGAGGCACCCAGCTCAAGCCGCTCTATGCTGTACCTCGCAAATAAATTATTTATTTTAAAATAATTTCTGGAATCCACAGCTGAATCTCTGATACAGAAAACCTAGGGAAAAGGAGCTTCTCGAACAGAGGTATGAAGGTACCTCATGGGACTTTCAACTCAATCTGTTGCTCCAAGCATGGTCAACTCTCAGGTCAGCCCAGGTTGCTCAGGGCTTTACTCAGTCAGGTGTTGAAAATTTCCAAGGATGGAGACTGTACAGCCTCTCTGAGCAACTCGTTCCTCAGCTCAATTGCCCTTACGGGAAAAGTTTCCCCATTGGAAACTCATTTATTTCAAATTCATTGAAAAATGAGAGTCTGTTGTCTCTTGTCCTTGCCAGGTTTTCTGAGCTCTTTACCTTCAGAGTTCCTCCTATGGGATCCCACCTGTCCATTTCCTGGTTGAACCAAAGCCTAGATGCCTGCAACCTGAGGTCTGTACCCAGCCCCTTTCCCTCCTCACTCCCCTCAGAATCTTCAATTCCACTGTTTCATGGGTACTAAAACAGCAGTTGCCACTGATTATCACATTCCCAGCCACTTCTTCCTTGTTTATAACAGATCTAACTTTGCATTATCCCTGGCTGGTCCATCTAGTACCTATACAAAGAAGTTATCCCTGATTCAGAAACACAGAAACCTCTTTGTCTGTTTGCTCTCACAGGAAATGTCAGGAGGTTGAATTACCCCATAAAAACCAGGGTGTCTGATCCAATGACTTTCTTGAGTTGTTCAAATAAGGCTTCAGCCACTTCCCCACCTTATTCTGGTGGTCTGTAACACACTCCTACCACAATGACATCCTCACTGAGCTCTCCTCTGACCCTGGCCCACAAACTCCCAGCCCATCATCCGTCCCGTACAAGAGCTCCATACGTTCAGACTGCTCCTTCACATAAAGGACAAGCTACCCTCATCTTCCCTGTGTCTCCTGAAGAGCCTGTATCTATTGTAGTGCTGTGGTCATGCAAGCCTGCCCCAGAACATCCAAGTTATTCCAACGATGCTGTAGCTTTGTAAATACATGCAGAGCTCTACTTCTTCCTGCTTGTTTCCCAGGCTCTGTCCTTTGGTGTACCCATACTTGAGGCAGGCTTCCCTTCACCGTCTTTCACAATTCCGGAGTCTTTTCTTGATCCCATTACCCTGCAGCGTTTTCTTTCCACCCACAACTACTGTTTCCTCATTTAGCCATGGGTTGTAATCTCCTTCCCCCAATGGTTCAAATTTAAATAACTTTCAGTACTTAGAACACCGAATGTTTTTCAAGACTCAACACATAACAACATTCAAAACTTTACTTTTCATTCTTCCCACTGTAGGTGTTTCGTGGCTTTGAAATAAGGTAAATTTATTTACAAAAGACTTTCCATATTGTGTCACCATGAGATGTTTTCTTGAAACACCATGTGACGTTTCCTCAAAAGGTGGACAGCATGGACCATGAAGCAGCCAGTGGAGGATGTCCACAGATGACCAAGGGGATTTTGGTAGTAGAGTGGCTGATTTATATTGCCAGACAGCAAAACATGAGCAGGCTGATGGAATAAGAATTTCAACATCATTGAAAGTCTTGAGGCATAAGTAGAATTATTCCCAACTTCAAATTACAAAGTGGGTCAAGTGAACCTAATTTATTCTAAGGGAGCATGTTGATCAGGTTTGATTAGTTCCTTTATCAGATTGCCCTACAAATTAGGAAAGAAAAAAAAAGGCCTGTTTATTTTTCTTATTTTTCCTTATTGATGCTAACTTTCTGTACCAAGAAACACTAAGAAGTCAAAGGCCACTCAAGACTTGCTACGCTCTTTCTGAGACAGAGTCCTCAAACAGCCAGAACTGCTTTTCATGCAATTTATTGGCAGCGAAAAGGAATGGAAGAGAGATGAAGAGATGGCCCATAAAAAAGGTTGTTCTAGGTTGGTGTCTTATCTGGAATCTCACATCTGGAAAGGTGGAAAGTCAAAAGGCTCAGTTTTGCCCTTTAGGTGTGGAAAAGTGAGCATGTTTTATAAATAACATGTCCTTTCACTTGAACAAAAAATAATAGCATGCTGCACATGACATTCCTTCTCTGAATAGGTGATAGTGAGATGGGGGCAGTAACATCTGAACTAAAGAGGGAGGTGAAGCTAATTCTATCACTTCTTACCTATCACAGAAGTTGCAACTAGAGAGGAACAAATCAATATGGTCATAATAAAGACCCTTTCCCAAAATATAAGCATGTCTGTACCAGTAAATTAAAGATGAAAAAAAGGAACTTCTGTTCATTTCTTCTCTTTCTTTCTCTCTCTCTTTCTTTTCTTTCTTTCTCTCTTTTTTATTTGTAGGGTCTTAAGATTTTGGTTTAGTTTGATTTTTGGTCTGGTTTTGTTTGTTTGTTTGTTTTTAATTTTTATTTTTATTTTTATTTTTATTAGATCTTCGTTTTCCAACCAGGCTAGAAGATGCAGTGACTGGGGAATTAGTACAAAGTGGTCCTGCCATTGCAGAATCTTTTGCAAGACAAGAATTTTAAGCTAACTAAAATGGGGGGGGGGGGGGTGGTTTATAATGTTTTAGTTCCAATTTAGCATCAATTTTAACATCTTGAAGACAAGACTTTATCGAAAAACAAAGAGCCAAACCATTTCATTATTACAAGTCACAGTAAACTCTCCTTGCACCTACCAATGATTCTCCAAAGAGCCAGACAATGTCAGACGTTTACTCATTATTTTCATAATACATGTAAGTGCAGAAGAAAACCCCTCAACATACAACTTGCAGGTTGTTTTGCTCCATAAGAACAAAAATGGGCAAAAATAGTTTTAAAAATGAACATGACTAAAGAAAGTAAGTTTCTATAGTGAAGGCCTCTGGAAAGTAATAGTAGTGACACTAGTTAAGTTCTATGTGAATGATTCTTAATCTCTAGGGTAGAAATCAAGATCGTTTCAGTGTTTTGTTGAATATGAGTACAAAATATATTTTCTTTTAATTTTTTTGTTACAGAATTTTACTTGACAATTTTATGCTTTTCAAAGGTGATTTCATTTTGTGTAAATTGCTTTTCTATATCAAGAAAATACATTCTGTTCTGTAGGGATTTCTGGTCCTACTATTAAGGTCAGAAGAGCCCCATTGGTGGCCGTCAGATGTAGTTTGGCATACCAGGCAGCTCTGCCCAGCTCTTCACCTTTTTTGCTGACCCTGTCCAGGGCTGGGAGTGACAGAGAGCAAAATCAGTGCAACACACAGATCCAAGATCCAAACAGCTCCCCACATGCCCTCTGCCACCTGGCATTTAAAGTATGGACTGCCATGAGTGAAACCTGGCACCTAATGTTCCAGTCTTTGAAAGGCTGCACAACCTTATGGCAAACCCATTCAATTCTGAAGGTCTCCCTTAGTGGCGTACTTACAACACAAGGCATCTTTAATGACATGATTCAATGAACCAAAATCTCACATTTTCTTAAATGTTCGTCATTATTCTGTACTTTTTTCCAGTCTGAGAGAGCAAGTTAAGTAGGTTTCCCGATGGCGTTATTGATGTGACTGATTGTATCTAGGATTACAACAATTAGCAATATTACTTACAGGTTATTTTTAGCTGTACATATTGTGTAGATAAATGTAATGCCCACTAAGAGGAGACTTCCTGCATCTTCCATAGCTCACGGAGGAGAAAGGAAGGCACATCTTGTTTACTCTGGTTGTGTCAGATAGACTGAGTTCTGATCTTGTGGATGATCATGCCTGGGAAAATGTGAGTGTCGATTTCTCATGGCATGGGGGCAGTTTGGCTACCCGCATGGAGGTTTCAGCATGCATGGTGGTGCCGAACTAGAGAAATGACTCACCTGTGATTTCTGTGGCCTTCTTCCAGCAGAGATTTACAGCATCTGGTGCTGAGGCATGTTTTAACTATTCCTAATGGATATAAAAATCCCAAGCTCGAGCCATTACATGTTCTTTTGCATGCATCAGCCTCAGATATATCTTCGCCATTTTGACAATTCAAAGTTTCGCTGGTTTTCGGAGTCTACAATGTAAAAAAGAATTGTGCATTGATTTAAGGATCTTGCCTCAACCCACAAGGGTCTCTGCATGTTGTTGATAAGTATCAGTGTCTCTTCAATAGGGTGAAAATCCAGGTGTGCATCTCAGAAGTGAGGAAGAATAGAGAAACTTCCTTACAGTTAGGATTTTGAAAGGATATTCTTTAAGATCCGTATGAAGAAACTTTCTAAAATTCATATTTTCTGGGGGTTTGTTTGCTGTTTTTTGGGAGGTGGGGGTGGGTTTTGTTGTTGTTTTTTGTTTTGTTGTTTTTTATTTTGTTGTTTTTTATTTCTTATGTGCAATATACTGACGTGAGGTAAGAGATACTGAAATTAAGCCTTGCTAAGGCAACAACATGAAGTCTAACAATCTGAGGTTAGGATCAACCCTCTTAAACCTTTGTGTGTCCCCTTCTCTAGAGAGCAGGAGCTAAGATATCTCTATGATACCTGCCAATTAGGAAGATGTATAATTCATTAGGTTATCCTCAGAACTGAAAAAATAAAAAAGTCCAAGACTAAGCCTGTTGCTTCCGCAGTGACCCCTTCTCTACCTCCCCAGAAGCACAGAAGAGATTGCTGAGGACGCCAGGGCATCTCCTCACATGGCCTGCACAGCAAGGACAGAGTTGCCTTGAGCACTGGGTGTTGCAGACCCAGAGAAGGTATTGCCACTTGTCTACCTGACAGATGAGCAGGTTTCAGCTCAGAAAGCTATTTCAAGCTGAGCTGGTTTGGTCTCCAAACTCCACTGGCCAGAAACTCTGGTTTAATGAGGAGGGTCAGCATGAAAGTGGGACTGCTCCTTTTCTATACTTGTTGCTATGCAGTTTGGGGACAGGCAGAGCACAAGGTGACAAGGGATGATGCTGCTGAGCTGCCCACGGGGTGTGCTGCCAAGCAGGGGTCCTTACAACATGGAGGTCTTCCTCAGCATCTTGCTGTGGTAGCTGTTATCATGCACAACACACAACAACTCAGGCATCCCAGCTGCATCCCATAGAGCTGGAGTGAGGTCGCAGCCCTGTGCTGCAAACAGGTCAGGCACAGACAGACTGCTGGGGAAAGGAGATGAAAGCCAGAGGGGTGAGGCTTACTCTGCCAAAAAAGTCAGCTCCAAGACCTGCCTGCCAGCAGAGCAAGCACACTTAGCAGCCCAAGCACTGCACTGCAGACCACAGGTCTCATTTACCATGCAAGTCTTGCATCTTAAAACTGAAATTAGGTCTGAAGAAGGGTTAACCAAAGGCCGTAGGAGCTGACTCTGACCTTCCGACCGGGGACCAGACTAAAATTTCCTGCCACTTTATGATCACAGCTCCACACTACACATGTGGCAGGACCCAGAGCAGTTGTGGTCTCCTCCATGGAGTTGGCTTGGCTGTACTGAATTTGTCCAAACAAGCCTCTCTGACGTGAACCACAACCAGCTGCTAGCACCTCACAGAAATCACAGCCAGTTTGATATCTCTACTAAGCAACTCATCACAGGAACCTGACTTCTGGTGCCATCCTGGGGATTCTGTTCTCACCAGGGCTGTTATTTCCTGCAGCAAACAGGGAAGGAGCGGGCTCTGCAGCCAAGCCCGCAGCCTCCGCACAGCATGGGCTTGCATTCTTCCAGCACAGCTGCATCTTGTTGTGTGGTGCTTCACATCGCTTGAGGACAGTGCCACTGGCAGGCCTGAGTGCTCCTTTCTGCTTCATGAGCAAACAACATCCAGAGCCAGCTTTGGTCCCAAACTCACAGTTCCTCCATCCTCACTAAGTTGCACAGGGGAAGCAGGGGGTCTATCAGGGCAGGAACCCACTCCCTGCAGTCAGTTCTACTGCCGAAGTAACACTGTGAGATACAGCATAGCCTTGTCTGCAGGGGGACAAACCTGGAATCTGAATTAGCTTTAAATGGATTAGTTACACCCCATCAAACTCTTGTGGGCATGTTATTATTCAGAATTAAAGTGACCTGATTTCAGCGTAGCTTAATTCTACTCGTAATGGAGTTAAGCTAAATCTGAAGATGAATGCTTTATTACTGGTAAATCCGCTTTGCACCTCTGGTTAATTTGGATTAACTTTCTCGAGGGACCCTCCATGCTTGAGCCCTGCTGGTGGCCAACTCAGTTATAGCATCTGCCACTGCTGCTCTGCTAACAGTGATGGGAGAAAAACGTGTCAAGGTGAAGTGCTCCTCACTGAGGGATGAAGGAGCAGGAGAGGGTCAGCCACTGGAGACTACTCTTGATAAAAGTCAACACTCAGAACACTTGTCTCCAGAACTTTAGCACCAGCTGCCTCCATAGGTACCACAGCAACTCTGTGCCAGGGCAGCAGCACAGGAGGAGATGCTGCCTCCCCAGGACAGGAGATCCTGTCACTACCACTGATGTGGAGAAACAAGAAGGTCCCCACCCAAGGAGAGCAAAGCTGCCCTGGAAGCATCCTATTTTCTCAGCTGAGGAAGGAAGGGAAGGAGGTGCACATATGGGCATTCCTCTTCAGCTTTTTCAAGGTGGACATCTTCAAGGTGATTTCTGTGTTGGGCTTCCCCACTTGCAAAGCTCTTTCTGCAGACTGCTACTTCCCAAATGCTTGCACGGGAGAGTCAGTATTTCCTAAAGATGGTGAGTCAAGATGACGACGTTGTGTACCTGGTGCTCGGCATCTGGGGGGTCACTGCTAGCTCTGGAAAAACATTGTCCCTCTGGTGTGTGTGAATGGCTGTGCTCCCCAAAACGAGCAGCAAGGCTCTCGTTCTGCCTGAATCGGAACATTATTAATTTTGTGAATATTTGTCTAAGATGTTTGATTGCTAAGGCCAAATGAAGCCTTCACTTACTCTACAAATATTTGTGCAATGACCTATAACTACCGGCCAACATGCCTGCCAGCACTCCATTAGATGACATCCCGTTTTACAATTGGCTATTATCATTTGATAACCTCTTGAGGTTAAGAATACAGATGTAAGATCTCCAAGATTCCTAATGGGAATACTTCATGTCAGAAGTATGTTTCCCTTGAGGATGACATCACCACAGGGACACATATTTCAAATATTTTGGCCGTCGTATTTTGAAACCTTCTTCAGAAACACAAAATGCTTTTTATGCCCTGAAAGAACTTTTCTATCAGCCTCAAGTAAACATACTACCATTTAACTCTTTGGAAAGCCTTGTGCAACATCAACAAAAACCATCATGGGAAACAAAGCAAAGTACTGCAATGTAGACAAAGAAAGAACCATGTTTGGTATATAGTGTTGATATTACCTGAAAATAGCTCTTTGCTGAATGCTGTGTTCACGTTTTTGTGATGAAGCAGTTCAGGTGAAGCCTAAGCCACAATTTCAGATCAGGACCCTGACTATTTGGGGAGCTGGACTCAGGTTCAAATCATTTGGGGAGCTGGAGTCCAGGTTCAAATCTAACAATTGGTCTCTGTGCACAATATGGCATTAGCTAAACTAAAACCCTAAGCCTGAATCCCTCCCACCTGTTAAGCTCTGGTAAAAGTTGGAAGGAGCTGTAGTCTTACCTGTAATTATAGACAGAACTTTCACCAGTGACTGGATACTGAAACTAAATCACTGGCTATTAGCTTTAGTAGAAATGGGTGGTACGTAGTATGTGTGTGTTTATGTATGTGTATGTATATATATATACAAATATACATGTATATATGTGTGTGCACATATATATCTATAACCTGGATATGCAGCTATATGAATAATTTATAAGTGTTTTGTGTTGGTCTTTTATTATTTTAATGCCTCCATCACTTCCATTTCTGCCCTTTTCTATGTGTCTCAGATTATACAGTTTAGGAAAACAAACTATGAAATGAGCAACATTTACTATGCTTTGAACTGCTGAAGGCGCATTTCGCTACATAAATGTAAATGCAGAGTAACTTCAGCGGAGTTAAAGATGTTATCATACTGAGGAAGCAGTACAATGCATTGAGACAATGCAGGCCGAAGAGTCACCTTTCTTATTTGAGGGAATGAAAATGCTTTAAATAATGTACTTGAGAAGAGAAAAAGGAATATTCAGATTCCTGCCCTTCCTTGTTGGCAGGAGAGGCAGCACGCAGCTCAGTTTGGGCTGCCTTTCAGTGACTGTTGCAAGGGCCAACAACATCCCACCAAGTCCACGACCTGCGGGGTCTTTACTGTAGGACAGCACTTATTCAAACCTCAGGTTTTTCTTGTAACTGATGAACAGGTCAATAATTGCTCTAAGATGTTTTCTTAATTCCCATTTTCATACTAGATTAATTAGCAATAAAAGCTCATGATATATTAGACTGTCATTCAAAAGGTAGTCATGGACTAATTCGTATTATCTTTATAAAGCCTCATTTACTTATAATATTAATTTTACAATACAATATATTAAGTCATCCAAATGAGGTTTTAAATATATCCTAATGAAAATATCCAAACTAAAAACTAATACTTAATCCTCCATTAAACAAGACTAGTTTAAACGTCCAACCCCATTAATGTTTTCTGAAGGCAGCCTTCTAGAGTTGCTTCCATTCTCAATAATAGCAAGTCATCATTTAAACAATTAATTATAAATGAAATATTTGTGTAGAATTAACACTGTGTATCTTAGTGCCATAGTTTGAAAGCCCATTGTATATTGTAAAATGTAGATAATTTATCTGAAGCTTTAAGAAGGAAAACAAATTTATTTCTGCTTTGAGTAAACTATATTAATACCTATGTATTTTGACATGTTTATTTATATTGTGAGGCATATTAATTAAATGAGTTTTTCAAATAATGGTGCTTTAAGGTAAGCTGCAGATCACTTCCACCAGTGCAGGCAGCCAACGTTTTGAGTACTTTCACAGCACAAGAAGTCAATGGCTCCTGTGGGCAAGAGCACCCACTCCTCTATCTACATGTGTCCAGAATCACAGACTTTGCACAACTGGAAGGCGGAGTCTGAAAAAGCAAATTACATCCTGTTCACATAAAAATAAACAAACACACACACACACAAAACAAAACAAAACCAACAACAACAATCAAAAACCCCAACCTGTCATTTTAAAAAGTGACAGTCAAAAAGCACTGAGAAATAGTCCATGCATTTTACAGCTTATTGTGAAATCTGGATATAGGATTCAGCTTAGTCTTTTTAGAATGGGTACAAAAAACCAGATGTGCTTTCTGACTGGAAAGCTGAGAAAGAGAAAAATGTACATCTATCATATGGAATTTATGATTCATATTGCAGTAGAACTGTTCCCCTGGCTGTCTTTCTTATCCTACAAGGTAATGATCTTTTCTGTAAAGGTGACAGCTAGCAACGGGTTTCAGTGAAACACCTCCAAAAATAAATTAGGTGTATACAGAGTGGGACAAACATTCTCTCTCTGCTTTAGTTTCTCTCCCACTCCAGGCTTGTTCTACTTAGGCTTTTATACTACACTTACCAATCTCTTGAATTTTCCAGTACGTCAGCCTGATTGCAGAGCAAGACAAAGGAACGCAGAAGAAAACCTTATCCTGTTATATAATATGGCTCTGACCTGTACCTTTTTACCATATTAAAAACAATCACTACACTACTGTTAGGATTCCATCAGATCTATTGCTCAGAAAAATATCATCACTATGTACGAACTAATAAGCAGGCAATGTGATGCAAAAATATTGTATCATAAAATCTCCCTAAAATACAGAGACTGGGTTAGTAAGGCTACCACAAATCAATCTCTTTCATATGAATACCAATGTTACAAAAGAGAAAAAGAGACTCACAGGAATTGTGCCTTAAGTTGATAGGTACATGAAAGTGCATCATATACGCATTTGCTCATCTAATAGCCTATGAGAGATTATCACCCCAAGAAGAAATGAGGAAATATTTTGAAAACAAGGTGACACTCACAGAATGATATAAATTTAAACAGAATTTGTTTTCGATTTTTGACATCACTAGAAAATAAACTTCACAAATCATTAACATAGACTGATTCTAACATGACCCAAAATTACAGAAACATAGGAGAAGGAATAAAAAAACTTTGAAATTTAGTTTAAAAGTACAGATGTCTTTGTTTTTTCATTGGCAACTTCAACATTCTTGCCTTTGGACATTTTATTTTTAAGAAACATCTGTCCAATTTGGATCTGTCATACTGCAACTGTGATTAGTTAGAGATGTTACAAAAAGCAAAATTACTTATGCAAGTCAAGTCTACAGAGTTAGTATATCATGGACACAAAGTAATAAACAACAATTTTAATTCCTCTGTTGTCTTTTACCCATGGACCCCAAACCACCTGAAAAACATTATTTAATTACATATTGCACAACCTAGAGACAGGATGTATAACAAAAATTCAGTGAGCCTCCTCTGAGATGGAAAACAGCACATATTCAGAAAAAGTGCAATGCCACAACCTAGGAGGATGTGACGATAGAAGTCAGTGAAAATTCAAGAGCATGTAAGTAGGAAGTCTGTAATTATTTATCTTGTGTTTGACTAAGGTATCACATTTAACATCAAAGCTTTTGGGGTCCCTGCTCCACGATGCTTGCAACCATAGGTAGACAGTCATTTTTGCCCCCAAATATGCCAGTGGCAACTGTTCTGTTTTAAATCTAATTTATGAGTCCTTTGAGATAAATTTTAGAGCTGGACAAAAATTTTTAGCCAAATAGTTTACTCACCAAAAAATGTAGGACAAATGAAGCTGTTCGGGAATTTGGATTGAATTCAGCAAATTTTTTCAGCCAAGCAATGCAGGGGAGGAAAGTGGAAATCCGAAAATGTGAAACGTTTTGTTCTGACATTATCAAAATTACAAAATTCCACATTTATTTTCTTCTCTTTAGTCAAAACATTAGGAAAAGTGGGCAGTACAATCAAAAAGGAAGAAAAGAGAGTGACACACCACAAGAAAAACCTGGAGTGTGTCACACTTGGAAGCTCTTCAGTCTGACCATTCCCAGTTTGTGCAAGAAATCCTCCAAACAAGAATGAGCTATACCACAGAGGATAAGGATATGTGCACATTCCAGCTGAGAACATATTTCTTTTGTGAGTTAGAGCAAAGATGCACCAATTGAAAACTGAAAAATGCTGTTACTAAAGCCTACCAGTTTTGCTCATCTTACATAACGTGTTCGATGAAAAGCAATTTAGACAGCTTCTCATCTGCCTTGCCTGAACAATTTTCACATGGGTCATCTGCCTTTTAGTGGTTGCAAATATCGACCAGGTAAAACTATCAGTAGTCCTGAGCTGACCACTTATCTTAGACAGATAGTTCTCTTCAGCAGACTACAGTTGCCTGGAGCTGACAAGCGCAGAACAAAGTCAAAGCTGCCTTACCTGCTCACAGGAGGATTGTCTCACAGCAGAAGAGAGAACAACTTGTGACTTGATGAACCAAATTAAAAAGCAATTGATTTCCCACTTGTCGAAGGAGTGAGATACAACTTCCTTGAATTCTGGAAAAACCATTGAATGTGGTACACATTATTAAAATGATGGACCAGTGGCACATATGGGACTAGTAATCACTCAAACTTGTACAAAGGGCCACCAGCCAACCAGCTGAAGACCAAAGAATCCAAGAAGAATCAAGCAACCTTTGCACATTCTCTAGTCCAGTGCTCCACTGAAAGATCTTCAGATGCAGCTGAAGGTCAAGACCAATGACTGCATCAATTTCTGAATCCTGAAGAGGGAGCAAAATAACAGACGTAAAGAAATAAAAGACAAATTTTAAAACTTGTATCTAAATCTTCGTAACAGAAAACAGTTCTAACCACGATTCTCATCTAAGAGCAGTTAGAAAAGAGCAGATCTGATGACACCGCTCTATGCACTCAGAGCAAGCCTGATTGACAAGGCACTCTGATATGACCAAACTGCTGTTCTAGCAGACTGGGCTACTCAGGCTGCAGATTTGGAACCAGCTATTTAAACAGGTTGGGAGGAACTGGAATCCCTGTGACTCAAGTCTTAGTATTGAACTTCTGCTTGATAACAGACAGGGGGAGAGTGCTTACTCATAAGTGTGATTGATGCTTAAATGTCTGATGCATCATTCCTTCCACTGTGGGAAGCTGGCAGAGATGCAAAAGATTAGAGGATCTACAAAGACGCATAACTCCAGGGTGTGTGGGAAGCTCTGACCCATTTCTTGCTGGATGTGTGAGCCTGCTCTCAGGAGCACACTGACCAATCATCCACAATACAAACTGCCAAGCCCCAGCAATTCACCTTGGGCTTCAGAGACTCCAGAGTCTGACCCCAACTTGTTGTTGCTCGTGAAGTCTGGACAGATTGGGCAGCCTTCAAGTAACTACAGCTTCCACTGCTGGCAGAAATCCCAGGCTCAGCCGTACTGGGGCTCTGTGGCTTCTCTTGCCCTTTAATAGCTCATTAAGCTCTCTTGCAAGGCAAGAACCTGGCATCCAGAGCTGCAGCTACAAAACTGCATTTACTGTCATCTGCATACAATTTGTTGTATGGAGTTGAGGCACCACATTGTTGTGAAGGGAGAGAAGTGTGTGTCTGGGGGTGGGGGGGGAAGGAGGGGGGTAGAGCAAAAACCCCTCTCTCATACAGGATCCAAACCTTGTTTCTATATTTTCATAGGTTTGTCGGCTTTTGCAGTAAGCAGAAAATTGTAACAGAGAAACCTTTGAGTATGCATATGGCAGAATCACACCTGATGTGCCAGACCACTGATGTGAATTCGGCTCAGGTTAGCAGTGACTATATATTGACGTGTCAGTAAGCAACTTGTCTCAGTTGTGTTTTTTCTCATGTTGATTTCTGGTTAGGGAAGTTATCTGCCGTAAGTGTGTGGGCAAATGCATTCTTCTTCTACAGGGAAAACCTCCAGCTACCAGGATAATAGACAACAGGACTGAAATGACCAAGAATGCTATGCTGCTAACCAGTTAAAACCANAAAAAATCAACAAAATCTATAGTAGAATCCACTATGGAGTGTAAAAGGATTCTCATTTACTCTTCCTTGTCCCACTCAAGTCTGCCAGCTGATCTACTGACAACAGCCCTGCCTCATCTGATTCATCCAGGTTAGCAAACACTAAACACTACTCCTTAAAGCGTTTGAGGTAGTCTGGCTGATTTGGACTGACACAGGTTAGAAAACATACTAAAGCAGCCCCACCAGCAAACCCAATGGGGCAGCAGTATCTGTAGGAAGGGATGATGAGAAAGCAGAGTTGGAAAGGGCAGAGAGTAGGAGGTGGAGGTCCCTTCTGCCCACCCAGCTGAATTTCACTGGTGGGATCCATCCTCAGGAACAGCGAAACATCACAGAACAGGAAAAGTTTAGTCCTGTGAGCAGGAATAGTGCAATCTGAGCTCGGTGGCAAGGACAAAGCTCTGGAAGGAAGCGGCTCTGTACCCAAATTTAAAAAGCCTACTTTGAGCAAATGCCACTAGGTAGTGTCTCTTGCATTAACACAATATTAACAATTCTTTTCTTCCTCACCTGTGAACAGCATCCCTCCACCTTAAAAGAAGGACACATCAGCCTATGATAGTTGTGTACTTTGGTCTTCACAGCTTTTCTTGGAGCTTCTCAGAGACGAATAAAACAAATACCAGTTGAGCAGTCCAAGTCAGGTAATCTACACAGCCTTTGTAAAAGGCAACTGAAGGACTGGAAGTTGAAAAGACTTGTCACAGAGCATAAAGCTGGGCAGAATATGTACGTGACTTCCATGGTGGTCCAAATGTCAAGTTAATCCTTCATCTGACATATATATGCAGCAGAGAAAGGTAAAACTGTTGGTCATTTATTTGTTTTCAGAGTAGTTCCTCTTTTTGTATATAACTAAAAGAGAGAAGAATGTGGAGAGAAGGAATAAAAAATAATCAGGAGTGAAAACCCAATAGCTGAACTATTAGTTTCACTATTTTTTATTCAAGTCAGAAAAGCAGGCCTGCTGTTTGCTAAGGGAAAGTGTATTTTTCCTTGATGTTTGGTGGAGATAGTCATTAGAGCAAGGGAAAAAAGAGAGAATTCATTGTCTTTGCCATTTCCAGAGCCCTGTTCTAACTCAATCATTGAGTCACAGCAGTGGTGTAATCACACCTAAACATTATCAGTTATCTTTCCTCTTTCTCTCTTCACATATGTTCAATTTTATAAAGTGCTGAGGAAAAGGAAATTGAGATTACACTACTTACAGATGTCCTGAGAATGCTGGAAATTGTTGATGGAATAAACTACCCTGAGAGTTCACCTTTCCTTCATTTCAAAGCATGTGTTCCCTAATTTGGCTGATACTGAGAGATGTTTTCTTCATGGTGCCTTCTGTCTCTTCCACTTTGGCAAGCAATGGAAAAAGATGATATAAGAAAAATTGGTCCAAATTCAAGCACATACAGCATTGACTTTAATTCATGTTTGGAAGGAGAAGTTGTGTCTACTATATAAATAAATCACACCCTTTACGAAATCTTTTCTATGGCTCTCTGACAGTAATATCCAATGAAAAATACTTTTATCATGCATAACCTGTGAAAACTGTCCCTTTGTCACAAGAAAGGATTAAGGCAATACTATTTTCATTCCTGTTACATTTCCCTAACTAAAGTATAATGGCTTCATTTGATTTTCTTTTCAATGTGATTTTAGTGCTGATGAAAAGTACCGGCTTAGCAGCTCAGGAAACTGAAGGATGTTATTCATCCAGAGAGTGAAAACACTACAGGTAATGACAGTATAGAGTACCACCAAAGCCAACAAAATTTGATGTGGATGGGAAAACTATTTCAGGCAATAACTTGTTCCTCCCACAAGATACATAAAATTCTTAGTTTAGCTGAGGGATTTGTCAACATTGTACCCACTAGTGTTCTTGAAAAATTGATGCCTAAAAATTTAAGACCTTTTCCATCAAAACAGTTAAGTCAAAATGTGAAAAAAGCAGATGTGACCGTAAGTATTTCACCAATTATTTCAATGTTGAAGGCTTCCAAGTAGTTTGGAGGGTTTTTTTAATGTCAAATATCCCCAAAAGAGGTTATTCTTAAGATGTTGTCCAGCCTTTTTTCTTCAGACATTAATCTCGTGCTGTCACACTTATGCTCCGGAAAATAGTCATTCAAATCTGGCTCCAATACAGCATGTGAGCATCTAGTATTCTTCACACTTCTGATTTCAGTGTAAGCATGTCTCCGTGCTAGGTAGTCAGACAGCAAATTCACCACAGAGGGTCTGTGCTCAGGCTCACCAGCCTTGCTTCTGAACGGACAAAATGAACATTTACCAGTGGTGAATTTAGTTCTAGATTTGGGTAGCCCTTAAATCTGAACAACTCAAAAGATGCAGAACTTCCCAATGTGCCAACCTACAAGTTCGGTAAGTCAATGAGGCACATCCTACAGTGACATTATATTCTGCAGAAGAGCAGCCTTGATACATGCTAGCCACAATGCAATTTGAAATCAGATACGCCATGTCTCAAAGTGCAAGAACAGCCTTTGCAGGATGTTTTCTTCAAATGTTATCATCAACAAACAGCTCTAACATTCGCAGTAAAGCTTGAAATAACAAGAGCTTTGGCATTAAGAGTTATACAGAGTAGTTTCTGTGATCCATGCTGTAAAGCCTCTATCTGCCAAGAGATCCACAGACCCAAACTCTTCTCTCCGTTCATGACAATGTTATTGCATGACTGTGAAGACAGAGCATATGTGACTCAAAGTATAGGATAACAGTCATTAGGTGATTTAAATAAAACTATCCAAGGTGCCTCGAAGTTTAGTCACTGTTGGATGAGAACAGAGATATATTCTTGATGACATATGCCAAGTTTTAGCTGTACATGTGCTTTTCAATAGCTCTCTTCTTCTGAAGTGGTAAATAGCTGTCTTCAGGATATCAATGTATATATGTTGATAGTTAAATTTATGGTCATGCCATTGATAATGGGAAAAGTCTTGATAACTACATTTTTGATAATGAGATGCATGTTAACATACATACATTAGTATGGCACACATAAATGCTTAATTTTTGACTAGGCTGTGGGCCCGTGTGTAACCCATGCCCACCCTGGCTCAGATGGTGGGAGGAGATTACATGTTGAACTCCCCTGAGGTTCTGGGTTGGCTGGGGTCTTTGGTGCTTGTCAGCACAGGACTTGTGTCCCAAAAATACATCAGAAAATTCCTGCTCCATATTTTAAATGTAAACTTAGAATACTTTTCCGAGTATCTTAGGTTAATATCTTAGGCCAGCTAATAAAATTCACTTACCAGTGGTCAGGAGTAACTGAGCCAGCAGGCAAAGAAAAGGAGAAAACCAGTTTGAACTTACGTTCCCCTATTAATTGCTCTTGTTGCTCCACTCCTCTTTCTCGGTCCGGTGGTGGGGGGTTAACTAACTTAAGACTTCCTTAAATTCCTTAAATGCAGCTTTGGATGCCTTGGTTCAGAGTTCGTGTAAAAAGCCAGGGGATTTATACTGTGGCTGGTGGATGCGAGCCTGAGTGCATCTCAGAGAACACAAATGAAAACTAAATCTGAGTGAAGCTAGGTCAGTGTAATGCACTCCTGGGATGAGGGAAGGCGGAAGAAGGTGTAAAATACACCAACTCAGACTCCCTCTAGAATTAGAGAACTCAGATTCACATCTGAATTTGGCTCCCATCGCCTGACTCAGAAAGCGAACTCCTTCCAAGTCTGGAGACACCGGTACATTCTGTGCAAAACGCTTACAGGGATACTGTTAAGATTGTCTAGCCCACAAATTAGCTTAGCCTGACATATCTTAGGTTTTACTCTGGAGGCACAGACCGCGTTCAAAGAACCTCTCTGCAGCAGAAATGAAGAAAACCGCCAAATGCTGGGGATAACATGTGGGCAGCACCCATGTGTGCTGTCACAGGCATTTATGCTGGAGTTGCACGGACCTTCTGCTTTTTTAGATGGAAGAGGAGGAAAGAGAGCGAACAAGTCAGCTGTAGGACAAATACACTGCTGAGAAGCCTCCATGATCCTTACAGCAAGGCATATTCTGAAAAGTACATGAAAAAGTAGGTGCTGCTTGGCTTTTAGATGGGTTGTAGCTATGTAAACTCAAAGGAGAAAACATCCGGAGGTCAAGATCTGTCGAGTGAAAAGACAAAGCAAATGTACTAGTGCTGGCAGCTGGCATGGAATTTTAAACCCAGGTTCAGATTTAAGAGATGTTTTGCAGTAAAGCCTGCTGACCCCGCAGAAGGTCTAGCAGTGTCCTGCCTCCATGAAGTGACTGTATAGTGACTGCCACCCCATAGTGACTCAGACTAGGGATAAGCAGGGTGGCACACACAAGGCTTGGCTGAAGAAAACCTGCCACCTCCCTCTAGAGCTGTCCTGGAAAGGAGTGGAGACCTTCAGGGACTGCCACCTCCTTCTCTTCTATAACCTCTGTGGAAAGTAGCAGTGTAAATTGTGTTTGGTATAATTCATATCCAAATACAGAGCCACGACTAACACCCACTGCTCAAGGAAGATCACAAGTCACAGTTTGATCAAACAGTTGTTATTGTGGCCCTTCGGGACTATATTCCAGGTATCTGCATGTCTGAATAAATCTGAGGAAAACACTGTAATCTCTCTTCTACCACCAAAATGTGGCTTTATAATGGAAAAGTTATAAAAGAAGATAAAATTGGGGACTTGCAAATTTAAAAAAAATTGGCAAGAACTTTTAGTTCTGCTAATGTAAACACCCAGATCTAGGAAATGTAGGACTCACTTCATTTTAATTCCCTTCTATCCCCAGTTCTGAATGCAGGGTCAATGTCTGTTGTGCCATACCCTTCCCCCATCATCCCCTTCCTCTTTCTCCCCCAGTGGCAAATACATTGTGATAGAATCTGGAAGGGTATTTACTTCTCAAAGTATTACTAGGTTTTACTACATGATAGGGTTTTGGGGTGTTAATTTTGTTTGTTGTTTGTTTGTTTAATCTCTAACTTCAAGGACTGGGAATAAACTGCTCAAATTCTGGTTTACTCCTAGTCACAACCATCAGATCTTTCATCTGGATTAACAGATAAAAAGTAATTACATTATAAAAGGAGAGCCTCAGAAATTGGACATGTGAAACTAGAATGCTGTTCTCCCTCATATATTAGCTCTGTCAAAGGAAGACCCAAGGTCCTAGAAGGGTTAGTCAGTGCTGCTTCAAACTCCATCATCCGCTTTATATGAAGCAACCTCCAGGCTCTCCCAATGAAAGCTTCATAGGGCACAGAGGAACAAATGATGGCCCACAGCCACCCGCACAGGTGGACAAGCGTGGCCGGTGCAGGAGCCCAGCAATCCATGCTGCTGGTGCCAAAGACAGGCAGGGAGAAAATCAGAGCGATAACTGTGTTTTCACCCAGCAGGGGAAGACAAGGTGGAAAGGCAGCGAAGAGGCGAGCAGTGTCTGCAGCCTAAGGCTGCGCGAAGTGTCTGTGAGAGAGAGCAGCAGCCCCAGCACAGCTGTGTCCCAGAGACCGAATTTGTAATGACTCGGCATCGCACATGCCAGAAAGCCTGCCTACACCCGCAACCATAGAAGTTGTGAGTAGATGCTTTGGGCCAAATTAATCCCTGGTGGAAGCTCAGGAAAAGCCAGGGGAGCTAGAGGCACAAAAAAATGTAGCCCTTTATCAGCATCATAGCTTGGAGGCCAATTTTTGTACATCAAGAAGTGATAAGCAACCAAAATAATGTCGAAGCAGGAGAGGACTTCTCTTTCTAAGAACTTCAGACTCCAGAGTTACTCATCCTTGTTTCCTGCTGTCCTGTCCATTCACTCAACTGGCTGGTGGGAATCCAAAGTCTATTAGTTATGCCTTACTAAAGAAACAGAATAAATACCTCTCTGAGAATGGGCTCTGTGATTCGGTCAGCTTCATGGACACGGGCCAAGAGATTAGCGCTAGATCGTGCAAGCAAAGGATCAGTCTGCTGCAAGCCCACACTTTGTGCAGGGGAAAGTTTTCCAGACACAGGAATTACACCTGAAAACTGCACTGTAACATGATAGAGCTGGTAACATCTGCCAGGTTTTGAGAGATGTTAAATACACAAACATATGTTTGGGCAACCTCATGCAGACTTTCATAGCTCATAAAGAAGACACCTAAGGGGGTACACTTTCAAGAGCTGAGGTCAGTATTTTTTGTTGGTGTGATAAGTATTAGCTGGAAAGCGAGCAATTACGGTGGTGAAAACAGAGAAAAGTAAACTTCAATAAAAGTCTCTGCAAAAAGCAGACGTTCCCAGAAAATGTTTAGACCAAAGCCAATTTTCCTTCGAGAAAAAGCACTAAAAGAAAGTCATCAGCCCAAGCACCGACTAACTCAGTTTTTTGCTTGCTGCCAGGCACTTTGAGGTGCAAATACACAGTTTTCCAGCTAGAAGTAGACTGCAGGTGCAGGTCTGGTGGCAGTTCAGCAAGACTAATATGCAAAGCAAGTATCAGTGTGTAAACTGCACCACATAAAAACAATTGTTCATGCACTTCTCAAATGTTACACACAACTCAGTTTGATCTATATCATGCCTGACCACATAGAGTTAAATCAAAACAGGCTGTTAGGGGAAACAAATGGGAAATGAAACAATGGCAAATATAAGTTCAGGCTGAAAATACCAAGTGGTCTTCGAGGAAACAATAGGGATGCTATTAATTGTAAAATACCCTGTAGGCTTCAAGCAGGTTGGCAGCATCCACTTTTCCAAGCCTGGGGCCAGAATCAAAGAGGACACTAAATCATCAAATCAGCTAGGGCCTAAAAAAGCAGAAGAGCTGAATGTGTTGCTGAGGGTTATGGAGAGAGTGTCAGTGAATGCTGTCAGCTACACAAGACACCCAGATGGGGACCTGCAGACCACGCTGCAGCTCTGCAGTCTGCTCCCGAGCCCAGCGACAGAGGTAACCAGGCTGATGAGGATCTCATGCTTGCAGGGGAAGATTAAACTCCTGCCTGATGTTACCCCAGGTCAGGAAAAGCTGATGGTACTGATAGTTGCTCAGTATTAGACTTATTATCTGTGATTTATTAGGTAAAACCTAAGACAGATTTCAATGAGAAATCTTTGGTCTCCATGAAGAATGCATTTACACAACCAGTCTGAAATTTCTACAAGTATCGTTCAGAAAAAGATCATGTGTCCTCATTAGTAACATGTGCAGGAAACAGAAGCATGGCATAAGGAAAGGAGCAGGAGACAGGGCACATCATCATCCCGCGTCAGAGCACGGCTCAGGTGTGGAAGCCCTGGCGCTGACCCAGCCTGGCACACTGGGCAGTGCTGTGCAAGCCGTGTTACCTTTAGGTCACTCCCAGGTGCTGCTCTAGCCCTGGAGCTTGCACAGCATATGACACCTTAAACACCTCTGCAGCAGGTGTCTGTCCTGGGGGACCATGTGTGGTCCCCCAGAAACCTGCTCCTGGGACAGGACACAGCTCCCGCAAAGTACACAGGGGCCCTGAGTGAGGCCACGGTCCAGGAGCCTCCCCACGCTTGGCAGGAGGTAACTCCTGCTCTGAATTTGGGACTGGTGCGGTGCTCTTGGGAAGAGCCTCATCCTCCCCACTGCTCAGAGGGCACTGACAACTGACTCCACAACATTTTCAGATGTTGCAAAACCCAAACAGGGGGCAAAGAGGGTTCCAGGGTCTTGTCTTAGGTAAGGATTCAGGTGCTTGTATGTGATGGGCATGGTGTGTGCTCCATGGGCTACAGTTATTTCAGCTGCTTGGATGTAAGCACAGAATAGCATTATTTGAGGTGATACCAAATAATTACATAGCTAGCTATAATGCTACTATTAATTCTTAAATGATTACTGCTAGAAGTAGCCAATTTAAAAGAACAAGTATACATTCTCATTTGATGATTGCCAACAATCCGTATGAATGTCTGTAGAGGCTTTTAGACAAGAAGAGGTACAAAAGAGAAGTAAAATGAAACAAGTTGATGTTTAAATCAATGCTTATTCACATGCTAGTCAGTCTTGCATAAAGTATTCAAGGTTAATTTTTAAAAAACTATAATGAATGTTTTAGATCAAACCTTATACTTGAAAAGAAATTCTGTTCTAACATGAATTGTTTTGATTGCATTTTAGTTTTGAATCCCTTTTGAAATAAATAAAATAGCAATATGTTGCACTCAGAATGATTAACAGAACCATTCACATTTTAGCTAAAACAATTTATCAAATCTAAATGCAACATGTTATGATGAAACTTTCATTGATTTAAAAATATGCCAAATTCTTGGTCTCACCAAGAGACCAAGAGACAAAATACTTAGGATATTAAGGAAAACTTCTAGGACATAATGTCATAAAGTAAGTATGAAAAAGCATCACAAAACAGGCCCTAAGAAAGTTCCCCTAACTATAAACAAATACAAGGGCTAACTCAAGAACTGAATATGCTCATTGCCCAGATTATATACGTCCAATATTGTCTCTGGTGTCACTCCGGGGTCACTCTGCAGCCAGCAGTGGTCACCCTGTGAGACATCCCCCTGTGGGTCAGGTAAGGCACTGCCATGGGAAGCACCTGCAGAAACACTGGCCCAAGCTCCACCTGGCACTTGCTCCAGCACTGCTAACCCCGTGCTGCTGCCAGACAGGGAACCAAATGCTGCCCAAATTTATGCATGAGCCTGGGAGACTGATCAGCCCCAGCACCTGCTGGCCTGCAATTGCTGCCTCCTTTAGCAGCTACTGTGCAGGGTCCCTGCAACAGCCTGTTTGATCCTGCTTCTTCTCCCTCCCAAAACCCACTGGCACCCAGCACAGCCTGTTTCGCATTATTGAACAAACAACAGTGCAGACCCAGCAGACACGCAGCGCCATGGGACAGGCAAGAATGGACAGAAGTGACCTTTTATTTGCATGCAAAATATTCCCCTTGCACCACCAGCTTCTGCCTCAGAATGCCTTTCCCCCTCTGCAGGTCTCTGTGCTCTGCTCTAGAACACTACCGGCCAACACGGTGAAGAGCAGAGTTGAGTGTTCACTCAGCAGAGCTGGCCAGCCCTCCACGAGTGTGCAGCAGAAGCATGCTCAGGGTGATCTGGACTGCCCTCGGTTGCCTCCACACTCAGGGAGGAGAAGATACCACTTATATAATCATCTCTCTTCTCCTCCTCCTGCTATCACCTCCCCACTTCTTGTTCTTGCCACCTCTCTCTTGCTATAAGGCAGCCAGATAGTGCCCAATCTGACTTCTGATTTAGTCCTTTCAAATAGTGTTTCTATAAGTAGACTAAAACATTCCAAGACCTATCCCTACTAACTTGTCCCTGTTTTGAGGGAGAGCAAATTTACTAGCACAGATTCAGATCATATCCATTGGTATTGGCCTCAGTACTAGAGATCATGCCGTGGTATGTTTACTTTTCCAGTACAGATGCAGTCATGAGGACCAGGAAATATCAAGTAGAATTAAATAAATACATAAAAGAGAATATTTTCCAATATCTACAAGGAAATTTTGGAGGAGATGACTGATGCCAAATATTTTTTTACACTTGATATGTCAGCAGGGTTCTGGCAGGTGCCCTTAGTAAAAAACAAGCACATATTTGTGCACATTCAACACCCTCTTTGGGAGATGCTGTTTCCTCAAACTGCCATATGGGTTGTATTCAGTATCCAAGGTGTTTTACAGGAAAATAAAACAATTTTTTTATCATATACAGAGTGCTTAAGCCTAAACAGATGAGGAAAAATAGTAAAATAACATGACAAAAGGCTCCAAACAGCTTTGGAAATAACTAGATCTGCTACAAAGAAGTTAAGCAAACAGTAACACTAATCTAAATGCTATATAATGAAAATAACACACCTGGAGGAGAAGTTTTAGCAGCACAGCATACAGACAGATTTCAGTATATGTGGGCTGTGACTAATGTGCCTGCCCCGACTAGCAGAGGATAGACAAGTTTCTCATAATGGTGAACTCTGGAAAGAAACGTACGGCTTAAAAACCTTATCAAGCAGCCTGGAAAACGGATGTTGTTAAAGTGGGCTCAGATCTGAGGCAGCCCCACACCAAACAGCCAGCAGATGTACCAGTGCCTCTAAACTTGGTGCCTGCACAGTCCCCCCATAACAGGTGGGTTCAGACTGGAAACCAGTCAGCTCTGCACAGTGACCGCCACCAAAAATTGCCATCAGATGCTCAAGGGCCACCATCCTGCCTCCCAAGCTCTGGGGTGTCACATAGTTGTTTGAGGAAGTGCAGTGCTAAGATTTAAAGCTAAGCAAGAACAATATACTGCTGTTACAAATCATGCCCTGCCAAACCCTTCATGAAGAACATGCAAAGGTTGGGTTCCTTCAGCTTCCAAGCACTGTTTTGCAGTTGAACACAAACCCAACAAGCCTGGGAGTAGTCTGGAGCACGTGACAAAAATGTGAACGTCCTCAGTTTTTTTTTGTATAATCCAACTGGATGAGTCAATGCCTTGCCTGGTTTCAGAGAGACCATGATGGTCAGAACTGCTCAGTGGGAGAAGTGCAGCAGAAGGCAGCTCTGGTTACCAGTACATAGGGCTGAAAGGGCACATCCTGAGCCCTGCTGTTGATTATCAGCATAATCTTGCTTCTCTGGCACATAGCATCCATCACAGGCAGCAATCGTATGCTTGGATACTTGCAACTCAGGGGCAGGCAAGAACTTCTGAGAAAAAAGAACTGTGGTGGAAGTACAGGGGAAAGTCGGCACTCTTGTCTGAGAAAGTCTTGTATGTATAATAGCAAACCAGAATTCAGGCAGCCATGTCCAGCAACACAGCACAGTGCTCTCCATCTAACAGCACAGTCACCAAAGGTTAGCTACATTGTGCCTCTTGGTAGGCTGCCTGACATTTTGTATTATCTACATTTTGCTCACTGTTATTTTTACAGTCGCTGGAGAAAGAGAATGTCTACTTTTATTGTACTTTACTAATCTCTTGCAAAAGTAAATTGGAAGCAATGATGTTCATCTTGGGCAAGGAGCTCACGTCAGACAGCACCATCAGTTACCACCAGGCTCTTTATGAAGGGAGCAACCTGTTTGACTACTCAGCCTGGAATGATTTCCAACCAAGACACTATGTCTGGCCATTGACATCTGCACCCAGACCAGTTCCTCTCAGTATGCCAAACAGGACAAGGGTCACTTATAGAACACAGTACAGAGGTATAGAACACAAGTATGGAGGTACTTACAGAGGAAAAAAAAAAAATAGGTTCATTTTGATAGAGAAAAGGCCAAAGCAAAAGGAGCTGACTGACTAAAACATGAGATAATCAGAAGACAATGACCTCCTTTTAAATGAAGACTGATAATGCAGATGGAGAAGAAATTAATCAAGCAGTAACCCAACTATTCCATTTCTAAAAGTCAGATATTTCCTTTTTAAAATAACTGGTAGAAAGCAACAGATGGTGGAGTGAAGGGTCTGAAGAATACACTGTTTTCATCAAACAATGTTGTATTTGGGGATTAGAGGAATAAGTAATTATGATATTCTAGTAAAGCCTGGTTTTGGCAGCTTTTTCAGCATCCACATGCAGAATGAAATGTCACTTCCGTACATCAAATTACCAGTAATTCTAGTTCTCTCATTTCTCCTGAGCTTCATTTCATTGACTTTCAAATCACTGAGTGATTTAGAATACCAGGGTTTTTCAGAAATAAAATGTACTTGGTGGCATTTCAAATCCAACATTTTGCTCAGATGTGCATTGTATAATTCAGCAGATTGCTTAAGAGAAAGCAGCTATAAGGGTCAACAAACATGACTCAGCTATGAAGTTACCGGAAAAATCCAAGTTGGTAGATTTAGAAAAAAATCTAAAACAAATCACATGAGTGGGTTTCAAGCTTTAAATGAATTCAGCAAAGTGATCTGATTAAACAAACAAACAAACAAATGTGTCAGGAGGAAAAGCAGCAGATTAATCAAAATCCCTTGGTAGTAACTTCAGCACTTGTCTGATTGTGGGGATAAATCAGAGTGTCAATACTGTCAGTGAAATTCCTCCAATTTTCTATGGAAACCACATTGCATTAAAGAGACTCTAATCTAGAGATCCCTTGATCATTAAAACTCTCCACAATCAAAACAGGGTCAAAAGGCAAACAAATGAAATAAAATTCAGTGATTACAAAAACAAACAACTGAGCAGTAGATGGTAATTCCATGAAGCATATGCAGTAGTACATATGGCAAGAGTGGGAGGACTGGCAAGAAATACTGTATTTGGAAAAAAAATGTATTTGTCTGAAAATGATCTCTTAATTTTTTGGCTACTCTTTCATGCACCACAATTGTGTGGTCTGTTTTTCAGAGAAAGAAGAAGCCAACTGAACTTCCTTTGGCCAGAGTTATATTGTCTCGGGAGTGGAATCAGGTTTCTCTTAAATAACTGAAGGCAAGATTGTTGTCTTATGTTATATGTCTTGTTACCAAAGCTATTGTGGATGAAGATCATACCCAAACCATTGCAGACTGTACCAAGTCCAGAGAAATATGTCGCTTCCTTCAGAAGAAGAAAAAAATGTTTTCCATTGTACAACTGAGAAAACATCTGTTGGTAATCCATGGAGTTTTAGAAGACTGACTAGTAGCTGTGTCCCCCTGGAGATGGATTGACTTAGCAGCAATAGATCAGCTTTATGAAAAGAAAAAAAAGTTCTTCACTGGTGCCTCAGTGCCCTCTCTGCACCCTCAATATACCCAGGAGAAAAGATGGACCAGATTCCAGGAGGAGATGGAGAAGTTGAGCTGGAGGTATCCCTAATTGTGAAAGAATGCAGCCTCAAGTTTACCTGTAAGGCTTTGGGTTTTTTTCTTTTTTTCTCATGCTACTTTAAACATTCCACATGGAAAATAGACATATAAGCTGTCGGTAAGAAAATGGAATTTAGAGATGTCGGAGTATCCATAGACCATGGACACAGGGTAAAACACTAAGCACGTAACCTTCAGATCTCACAGCCTGTGATGACTTCCAGCTCTCTCCACATTGTCTAAGAAGCTGTTGTTGCCTTTGGCATTTGAGCATCACTTCAGAGATCCTGTGTGTCTTCAGCTCTGCGTCTGCTTCCAGAAAAGTGCAGGATGAATTCCACAAGGGGAAGCTGGGGCATGAGCAGTGTGTGTCAAGGCAGACAGGCCTCTGGACTCCTGGACCAGGAGTCTATTCACACATTATTTTGTAAATAGAAACAAAACGCTAGGTGGTGTTTTTTGCTGTTATCTAATGGGTCGCTGGGAATGTATCTTTGTATATCATTTGGCTAGAATCTTATGCCAGATCATCACTGGGTTTTGCTATCTCCCCCCATTCTGTTTTTCTTATCTCCACATCCACATCTCTCTTTCTCTCTTCTACAACAGCATTGCACTCTACAGTACTGGAATACTTTAGTTCCTGGAATTATATTGCTTTCTGAATTACTCTCTTTTCTCTGTTTTTTTCCTCCTTTTCTCTTGCACCATTTTATTCCAGCAGTCCCATAGTGCAGTATGGGATGAGACATCTCCACATTACATCACAGCCTTGATACCACACCTGGTGCATAGTCTCAGTCTCTCTGCCATATGTTATATACAACAACAATCTTTATTTCAGATTTTCAAGAGGAGGCATCAGTAAGTTCTGGCTCTCCTTATACAAAGGTTAAATTGTCTTTCCTTCCCTCACACATAGCACAGTCCCACCCATATTAACTTTTGCAAGTATATGGCTGGTTAAGAAGATAAGACAGCAGTGTCTCAGCTTTTCATTGCCCTCTAGTGCAGTATTTCATACCCAGATATCTGTAAAGAATGACAGGGTGTCAGATTAAGTGCAGCTCTGTATGCTGGGATCTCAGGAACTGTGGTAGGTAAACCGAAGGCAAATCAGTTACTCCTGAATGCTTGCTTTCATTCAGGACTTAAATGAAATAAGGTATCCTGCAAGTCTTTGAACAAGGAAGCTCAGAAACTATAGTAAATTAAATGAAGCATCATAAGTGTCATTTTAAGTTGTGCCCTGTGAATTTCAGTGCTCAAATCAAACACCCTGGAAGAGAGAGGAAAGGAGATTGCCATCTGTCTAAAGAGGTGGGGTGGCTTTTTTTTACTCCTACAGAAAGCTGGCACTCAAGAGAAGTGAGTTTTGATCTTGAAAATGGGGAGGTTTGATTTTTTCCACTTGAGAAATTTTTTTACCTATGAAACCTGAATGACGGCTGTTCTACATCTTGGGTACCCCGTAGAACTGAGGTTGTGATGGAGGGATGGAGATTCCAGACCTTGAACGGTCACTCCAAGTGTAAAACACTTGCTTCAGTCTCAGGTTTGCCCTGTCTCAGCACGTATGTTATGAGGGTGTTTGGAACTGGTGAGCGTTTCTGAGCAGGGGCAGATTTGGGATATGGGAGCTGCAAGAGGATGACAGTGCAACAAACTGTGAGGCTTGAAAGAAAGGCAAAGAGATAATTTAATTAATTGCCCACATGACCTCAAGACAAGTGGGAGGGCAGAAGCTAGGATAGAAAGGGAATCTTGCTTCACTGTAAGTCTCCCAAATTTTACTTCTAAAAGGAAAGTTGTAAGATTTTACCCCTTTACTTGCTTACTTGCCCTTGGACCTCCATTATCCTTTCTTTAATAATTTTCTGTGGTACCTCAAACCACAACACACCACCCTCTAACCTTGTAAATGCAGAAGAAAGGAAACATGGTTGTTTTCTTGGGCGCTATTTGTGCTACCTCTGATTCTGTTGCTGGTGTCTACTCCTCTAGCGATTTCAGAAGATGTGTTAGCAAATGCTAAGACACTCACCACCTCATTCTTATGAGATTTGCTGTCCTGCTGTCCAGAAAAAAGCTCTTGACATTGTTTAGCGGAGTATCATATTGGCAGAACCACTACAGAAAGACTTTTCTGCTGTTTTATGGACCCAGCTCCTAGCTAATGAAGGTGATTTCAGCACGTGCGTCCTCATGTGTTGTGCTGCATGTTGAAGACAGTAGGCTGAAAAACGTGAACGGCAATATCTCACTTTCTTTAAGCTTTAATTTGGAAAGGTTTTATTTTGTAAACGGTATTAACATATTTTAAAATCAGTATCTAGTTTCTGTTCTAATACCCGTGGCTTAAGAAATTTCATTTTAGATAGAATTCACTGTGTGCAAGGACCAGCAGGTGGTTTGTACACCATTTCAATTTCAATCAGCTCTAGTCAGCCGTTCACACCTCCAGAATACCACCAAACAGAGTTGGAAAAACCCTTGTATGAAACTTGAATTACCCTAACTTCTCATGCCAAGGCAGAGGATTCATTTCATACACTTTCTTTAGAAAAATGGTACTGTATAGAAAGCTTAGTTTACTCCATGGCCACAATAAAAATGAGAAAACTTGGTGGGACAGTGACATGCTGGAATTTAGATAAAATACTAAGAGGCAGGATTATTACAGTTTCAAAACAGAGATAAAATACTGACAGAAATTTCTTTCAGATTCCATCACAAGAAAATAAAGATCTAGTTTTTGGTAAAAAACCCTGGCTTCTATTGGGTTTTATCTGTTATTTGTATTCATGCTTTTTATTATTACTTATTTTGTTATTAAATAATAGTAAAATATTGTTAATACTAGAATTACTATTATTATAATTTTTCTTTTAAGAGGTTTAAGTGATAGCAGTACTTTCCTTGTAATTTCATTATCTGGGAAGGTAAAGCAGATAAATGCAAACACTTAAGTATAGCTTGATTAAAGCATGCAGATAGTTTCAGAGAAGTTTATTATTTGGGATATTGCTAGAGTCCTGCCTTATCTTTCAAATCAAGTGTTGTTTAATGGTAACTTTAGAATGACCATTTACTCAGAACAAGGAAACAATATTCCACTGTCTTGTACAGAACATTATCATCTTCTACAAAAAGTTCTCTTTAGGTTTCACAGGAGCCTGAGAAATTAAATACAGAAGAAGCTAAAAATTCTTTTGTCTGGAATATTGTAAAAAATTGATTATAAATAATGTTTTGGAGGAGATGAACCTGCTTATTTAATCTGCTTTTAAATGCTAACCACAGAATGCGCTTTGAACAATAGTCATCAGCATGCTAAATTACATGACTATTTCTTTCATTTGGCAATGGACGTTTCACAGAAAATCTTTGCTTCTGCTGCTGTGGTCCTGCTTTTTCACAGTTAAAACAGAGGGGTTTGTTCACCCTTACAGGAATGTAAAAACTGCATCCAAGAGGTGAACCTTTGCTGCTAGCAAAATCAGGGGGAGTTTTCTATCTACTTCCATGGAAACAAGATTCAGACTTAATGACTTTCCTGGGATGTGCTGTGGTCTGCTGGATTACATATGAGCCTACTATATCATCTGCTGTATAATCCAAGACAACTTGTTTTTAAGTAGGGCTTGTTATTTTGATTCTGTCTAGATGATCTTTCAAAGGATTTTTATGTCATGAAACACTTCAGCTCTCCATTAGTTAAACTAAATATATATAAAAAGTAGTCATTTTAAACTGCTTCAGCATTTTCAGTGCATTTGGGTGTACTGAACTGACCAAACTGACTTTTTTTAAGTCAACCCAGCTTCATTCTGAGTTCCCAGCAGCAGCACTTTCCATTATGGAGGTATTTAACTCAGGTGGCCCGAGCTCTTTCCTTCAAACTACAGGTCCCCCTTGGCCAGACTACATTCCCCATGACAGGATAGCTCTCCCTCCAAGCAGGTCTTGTGGTGACCCACAGGAGCCAATGGATCCCAGAGCCAAGCACAAGGGACTTCAAGGAAACTTGGTCAGGTACTCGTAACCACAGTGGTGAATATTGTCCTGCAACACCCGAGCTACAGCACTCCCTGGAGACGTACACGAATGTTAACTGAGGTGGTTGGGAACTTCATCAGAGTGTTTTCATTTGGGAACAAGAAAAGTGAAACTTGCCAACCAAAACCATCAAAATGAAGCATTTTCTTGTTTCAAATAATATATTTGTATATACCATGAACTTTCAAATGTCATGAAAGACCGTCCACATGAACAAAGGATGCAGTTTCCAGCTGCTCACCCTTGGGCCTATCTTGGATGGTGTTTATTGGATAAATTGCTCTTCTGTGCAATATTCTGGTCCCTCAGAGAGCACCTCACTTGCTCCCTGAGAGGCAGACTCCAGTTTTCCTGGCCTTAAATTAGATCCTGGATTCCAACAACCTGTGCACTTGTCAGCCTCATCCTGTAAGTGTTATATGGAATTTTTTATGGGGCAGCCTTCTTAACACCACAGTTTAATAATTTAGAACAAAAGGAATGAAAGATTAAAAGGTTTCAAAAGCAGCAGGTTTAATACACTTGTCTTACCTAGAAGTTTGCCACCCTTCAGCAGAGAACTCCAATAGCATTGTTTCATTAGTCTTCCTAGCAAGACTGTTTCTTTTAATCCCATTCCTTGCCTCCTTCGGAAGTTGTTTGACTCAGTATCCTGGAGTTTTGGTTCTCCTCTATATCCTGTGTGGGACACATTGTTCCCAGGTGGGCAGAGTTTGCTAAACCCCACAGCTACACAGATGTATGATATCGAAACAGATGGCATTTGCAGCATGTCCTAAATACAATTATATTGCTCCTTGCCCATGGACAGTCAGCACCTCCTAAGACCAAACACATTTTCATACTGTAAATCCCTCACGATATTTAAAGACACTTATAAACATGTGGAATTCATAAATTACTCAAAAGCAGCCCAACATACTTCAATTTTTTTCCTCAAGCTAAATATTCTACAGAAATGCAAGCCATTATTATTATCATGTCATGTGTCCAAAAGCAGCTGTGAGTAGTGAAGAGATCACTGCCACTTTATCTTTGCATTGTACTAGCCTAATGTGTGTTTAAAGTTTGCTGGGCATTTACAATTTAAAATAGCCCATTGGGTAACAACATTTTTCTGTGAGCAAAGAGATGGAATTCAAAATATATTGAGCAGAAATAAAAAGCTCAGTGCTAATAATTTTAAAATTACTGAGCTAATTAAGTTAGAACAAGCAAATCACATTCTCTAGACTTCCATTAGATTTAAAATAAGGGGAGTTTGAAGAAAATGGATTCAGCTGTTACTGACTTATTTATGCATACAATTTTCCATTGGAATGTCTGGGGCAAATTGTACTGATACAAGCCCAGGAACAGCTGGATGTATTTTGATGAAGCAATAAAAAAAATAATAAAAAAAAAGAAGGCAGTTTCAGAGGGCAGTTTGATATAAAAAGGAATTTGTCTAGGATAGTTATGGTCCATTAGATTAATGCTTGACTGAAAGACAGCTGAAAACAAAGACTCCCTCCCAGCTTTGATGGGCTTTGGATGAAACCATACAGGAGGTCACAATATGAGCTGCACTCCATCCTTAGCTATTGCAGGTGTTACTGTTCCAGCTACAAATTGCTGACAAATAACAAATACTGAAGGACCTTAAGGATTTCTACCAGATGATGCTGGTCTGGTCACTGAACAAAGACTCCATGCTTTCTGATTAATGAGTATTTGGTGAGTTTTCAATACATTGTGATTACCCTGACCTGCAGCTTTCTGCAGCCGCTGAATGTTTGTTCTACTGCTGTGCTTGGACCATAGGGCTAAAGGTCTCTCTCGTGGTGAAAACTGTAATGTTAAGAGGGTTTCTGTCTGGCCTTTCTGCATAAGCCTGTTCACTAAACCATTCTTTGTCGCACAGGTTAAGGGCCTGGAGAACGGTACACTGAAAACATGTTAGGGGAGAGGTGAGGCAAGGCCAGCGGAGGCCAGAGGTGCAGAGTGCACGTTTCTGCAAGACACAGAGTTCTTCCAGCTCTCTCCATTCCAGAAGGTGGAGTGGTCCCAAGGTAGCGTAACATTGGCTTTTCTCCTTTCCCTCTCTCAGGAGCCACTTACTCCACAGAGTTTGTCCAGCCAGAGTAGAGAATAAGAACATTTTTTTGATCAAGGATAATCTTATCTTCTTTCTGGAATGCTGTTTCAGCTAGAGACTGACTCAGAAATTAGAGTAGTTCAGGGAGTCCAGGGATTCCTATTTAGGTGAAAGATGAGATGTTGCTCTACTCCAGCCAACTGGAAACACTGTGGAACAGAAGCTTTTTTATTTTTTTTTTTCCTTATCGACTAGCTCCTTTGAATAACAATTATTATGACTCACTCAACACTACATGGCAGTGTGGAATTTCAACCCACCCTTACTTTGCAAGGCACTGATTAAATGCAATTAGACACAGCCTGCAAACAGCCTTGGATTTTCCTCATTAGCATCATTAGCAGCTGTGGCTACTCTGAAGTGGCTAAGGAAATCATGGCCCCAGTCCCAGAGAAGTCAGAAGAGCTGGCCTGATTCATGTGACACTGTAGAGGGTACTACACAGTTTCCGTCCAGACATCATTCTTCCAGCAGCTCTGTCATTCCCCAGAAGGCTGATGCACATCCCCCGGATAACAGTACATAAGCTGCATGGATGAAGAACTTACTTGAACTATGTGTGGTTCTGAACATACCATCAAGACCAATTATCATCAATACTATAATACTACTACTGTTGTATCATGGTGGTCCTTTCTTCTTTATTTTGTGGCATTGCTCCCAAAAGACACCAGCATAAGATAGATCATCAAATTTGTAGATACTCTAGCCGCGCTAGGACAGCCACGAAGTGTTCCAGTCACATCTAGGCCAAAATTAAATTATATTCTGTGGACTCAGCATTGTTCCTGAGTGATTGCTGCACCCCCAAAAGGTCCCCTTGTACATTCAGCCCACCCCACTCAGCTGCATCATGCAGAGCACCATCCCAGGGCCTGCCGCAAGGAGCTTGACTCCATCATCAGCATCTCCCAGGGTAGGGTAGGTAGTGATTAGCCAGGGATGCTACTACTGCAAAGTCTGAGCAGGGATTTCTGGCTTTCGGACTTTCTTATCAGTCCAGGTCTAGTTCAAAAGCTCACCAGCTCTCTGGAGTCCTTGCAATGTCCAATGAAAGAGCAAGGCAAACAGAAGGATCAAAGCCCTGGTGTTCAGGAGAGCAGACTTAGATTCTTCAGGGATCTGTCTGGAAGAATCCCAAGGAAGACAGTCTTGGAGAAAACAGAGGACTAGGAGAGATGGTTCATTTTCAAGGATCACCTCCTCTAAGCTCCAGAATGGTGCATTCTGAGGCTCAGGAAACTAAGCAAAGTCAGCAGGAGGCCTTCAAAGATAAGCAAGGAACTCCTAACAAAGCAGAAATGTAAAAGGGAAGCGAAAGTGGAAGCAAAGACAATTGACCCAAAGGAATTGCAGACACACTGTTCATGTGTGTAGAGAAGAGGTTAGGAAAGCCCAAGTCCATCTAGTAAGGGATGTGAAATACAACAAGAAGGGTTTCTACAAGTACCTCAGCAGCAAAAGGAAGACAAGGGAAAACATGGCCCCACTTCTGAGTGGGGCAGGGGACCTGGTGACAAAGGATATGGAGAAGGCTAGGGTATTTCGTGTCTTCTTTGCCTCAGTCTTTTCTGGTAAGACCAGCCTTCAGGAATCTGAGGCACCTGAGACCCAGGGGAATGTCTGGAGTAGGGAAGACTTACCCTTGGTAGAGAAGGATCATGTTAGGAAACATTTAAACAATTTGGACATACATATGTTCACGGGACCTAGTGGGATGCATCCACGGATGCTGAGGGAGTTGGCTAGTGTTATGGCAAGGCCACTCTCAATTACCTCTGAAAGATCATGGGGAGGTTCCTGAGGACTAGAAGGAGCAAATGTCACTCCTTTCTTCAGGAGGGCATAATCTTCAACTACACCTTGGAACTACAGGGCAGTCAACCTCACTTCAATGCCTTAGGAGGTAGCAGAGCCGATAGTCCTAGAAGCCATTTACAAACATACAGAAGATGAGAAGGTAACTGAGAACCAGCAGTGTGGATTTATGAAGAGGAAATCATGCCTGACCACCCTGACAGCCTTTCACGCTGACATGACTGGCTCAGTGGATGAAAGTGGAGCAACTGTTGTTGTTTGTTTTGATTTCAGCAAGGCTTTCAACCCTGTCTCCCATAGTGTCCTCATAGACAAACTGATCAATTACAGGCTAGATAAATGGCCAGTGAGGTGACTGAAAACTGTCTGAACTGCTACCCCAAAGGGTTGTGACCAGTGGCAAGAAGTCCAGCTGGAGGCAAGGTTCTAGTGGCATACTTCAGGGGCTGATACTGGATCCAGGCTCATTTAACATCTTCTTTAATGACATGAGTGGTGGGGCAGAGTGAACTCTCAGCAAATTTGCAGAATATACAAAACTGGGAGGAACAGCTACACCACATGGTTGAGCTGCTGTTCAAGTAGACCTTGAAAGGCAGGAGAAACAGGCCAATAGGCATCTCATAAGTTCAAGAAAGGGAAGTGCGAAGTCCTGCACCTGGGGAGGAATAAACCCCACACATCAGGACACACTAGGGGTTAATCTGCTGGAAAGCAACTTTCCAGAAAAGGCCTTTGGGGCTGCTCTTGGACGAGCTGAACATGAGGCAGCAATGCACCCTTGTGACAAAGAAGGCCAACAGCCTGTTGGGCTGCATTAGGAAGCACGTTGCCCACAGGTCAGAAGAGATCTGTCCCCTCGGCTCAGCACTCGTGAGACATGTCTGGGTGTTGTGCCCAGGTACAGACTCCCCGATACAAGAGAGACACAGACATATGGGAGGAACTCCAACAAAGAGCCACAAAGATGACTAAGGGAATAAAGCATTTAACATACAAGGAGGGGCTTAGAGAGCTGGGACGCTGGGACTATTCAATGTGGAGATCTTATCCACGTGTATAAACACCTGACGGGTTACGTAAACAAGGTGGAATCAGACTTTTCTTAGTAGTTCCTACTGACATGACAAGAGACAACAAACACAAAATGAAATACAGGAAATTTTGTCTAAACTTAAGAAAAACTGCTTTGCCGTAAGCATAGTTGAACACTGGCTCAGGTTGCCCAAGGAGTTCAAGGAGTCTTCAGTCTTGGAGATATTCAAACATGACTGGACACTGCCCAGAACAACCTGCTGCATCTGACCGTGCTTGGAGAACAGGGTTGGACCCGAGGTTGATGCCTGCCAGCCTCAGCTATTTCATCGTACTGTGATTCGTCATCCAGCCAAACCAAGAGGCATCAGGAAAGACTTTGCTTCCTACATGAAGGAGCGTAGTCCAGGCTACAGCCTCATCTTTCAGGATCTTGCCCCTCATATCTGAGGCACTTGCAGAAAAGGCACTCAAATACAGAGGAATCTTTCTGCTCTCTGCAGATTGCTCATGGGCTGCATGTCAGCACCAGTGAGGGCTATGAACTGATTTCATATTAAAGCCCACTGTTCAACTGGCAATGGAGAAACGGCAGGCAGTAGGAAGGGGAGGCATTGTCAAAGGTTCAACTTCTCTGTGAAACATGCCTACAAACCAGGGCTGAAAATCTGGGTAAGGTGGAGGCGGGGAGGAATCCACAGCTGGAAGGAGGAAGGGAGAATGAGACGATGAGTTTTATTTTAAACATATGTGCTAATCATGGCACAGAAGAGAAATAAGGGTGGGAAACTGCAGCTGGGAGGGGGAGGGCAGACAGAGGCACTGATTATTATTGTAGATATATTTATTAAATCATTGCTCCAAGCAGGGAACCAGGGTGGGAATATGCAGCTGGAAGGTGGAGGGCAAGGGGAAAGCAGCAATTTTATATTCAGTGTTTGCAGTGAGCATGGTTCAGGATGGGGACCAGGGGTACAGCCTTGCAGCTGGAGCTGGGAGTGCCACAGGAGAACGCTGGTTGCTAGACCTGTCACGTTAAAATATGCACATCTCTCCTTCAAGAAACCCTGGTGCAAAGGCTTTGCAAAGCTTGCGAAACGGGAGAGCTTTGATTTTAAAGGAGTGAGGGAGAAAGCTTGTTCACCTGCGGGGTTTTTGCCGAGTTCTTGCAGCTCTATTACAAAATTACTCCATAAACTTTTACAGCTGGCCCTGTGCCAGTGAAATGTCATTATTAATACTGCTACAGAAAGTGCCAACAGAAGTGAAATACTCATGGGGAGACACTGCAAAAGACATACAAAACCCCAGACCTTTGGAGAATCAGAAGAAATGAAGGGGGAGGGAGGGGGAGAAAACTGCCATATGGACCCTGTATGAACTAACGGAGCTTATACCAGAACAGAGGTCAGTCACCAAGACTGGTCAGCGCCGGCAGGTTTCCAGTTTGGCAGATGTACGTGCATCAGCTCTGGTTAACAGAAGTAAATGTGTCTAAGGCAGGGAAAGGGATTGTTGCGTGTTTTAGATGGTCCACAGTGATAAGAATGAAAATGAAACAATCAGGCTATGGAGAGGACACGATCCCATCTAATGCTGAATGCTTTCATCCTCCAAAGCAGTCATTGGGAGCAGCAATTACTCAGAAACTTGTGGGATCAGACTCTCAGCTGTGTCATCTCCTCCTCCCTCAGCCATAATCTTACGCTGCAGACCTGTGTCATGAGGTCTTTCAACCAATGGCACAATCTGCTGGAAAGGTAATAATGAAGAACTGCTTTGACCTCGTTAGAAGGAGAATTCCTCTCACATCTGCAGCAACACAACTGAAAGTTTCAGAACTGAAAAGAAAAAAAATTGATAAGCCCTTTTGTAAAAAATGTATAGATGTATTTATAGATCTCTACACGGTTTCTGGAGCTACAAAGAATCATGACACCACAGAAGTGTGTTTTCATCCAGCTCTTGATTTTGAACTCATAAGGGCCAACACAAAGTAAGCAGCTCTGCTGTCACGTGTCACTTGAACATTGATTTTCTGTCTCAGGGAAGGCCACAGGCTGGAGATTTAGAACTGCATGAGAAGAAATAATTGCCAAGCTTGGAATAATCTGACCTGAAGTTAGTCTGAGACACAGAGCGGTTTATAGGTAATGGAAAAATCAGATCTCTAAAAGCTCATATATCCATTCAGGCCCCCAGTTTACCTGGCTTCAGTTCCTCCCTCGATAATCTGAGGCCAGCTAAATGTCAGTCAAAGAAGTCACATTAAAGTATATGTTTTTAGATCTTTTTAATACTGAAAATTTGTCATATTCTCATCCTCAGGTTGTTGGGATGTTCCCTGGCTTAATCACTTTCCTGAACAGGATTGTTTTATTGAATCGGGGCCACAGAAAACATCTGTCTCTGCAGCACAGGGGATGCTCTTCACAAAGCTCATCATCAGGAAGTCCTTCATGAATAAAGTATTAAAGAGACATTTTTCTCAATCTCTCTCTCTCTTTTTTTTTTNTTTTTTTTTTTTTTTTTGGTATTAATTAGAAAAAAAGCAACATGAAATAAAACAGGGCCTGTATCATTATCTTGTAACTAATCGTGATTGCAGTCTTTTGTGCCCTTTGATGGCAGAATTGCTTAAAATAATAGAATTAGTCATTACAAAAGAAAAAGTCATCTTGCCCTTTCCCTGCCAATGAAAGATTGCTTCCTGTACTTTCTAATGTCTCGTCTAGATTAACTTTAAAAGTCTCAATGATCCAGCAATTCTTTTCCTGATGAAAAAAACTCCAAAGAGATGAAAGTTAGAAAATATTTCTGAAGCTTCTTTTAGATATCCTGCTTTCTAGCTCTATTTACATTTAGACTTCTTCCTATACAGTGTCTTGAAGTAATGGCCTTGTGACCTGGTAATATATCATTTCACCCTTCTAATATCAGAAACGACAACCGTATAAACTAAAAAAAAAAAACCAAACTTTATGAGCAACTGTGAATTGCTGCTACTGGTGGTCTCTGGATGACGACACCGAGAACACTACAGCATTGGGTTGATTCTGGCTTACTCTTGTCTTTCTTGCAATGATTACATTGAAATGGCTGCACTTTTATGAAAAAAAAAAAAAAACAGAACACCAAACTGAATCTAGAAGTTAACAAATTAATGTACACCATTTTTGTAGAAAAACAAAGCCCATTATGCTTGATTTTAATAAATTTTCTTCATACATTCAGAAATTGCTTATGTCCTGTTGTGTTGTCTTATGAGCTTTTACTGGAATTTTATAACACTTATAATTTGATATCATAATACCAAATAATTCTTCAAAAGAGTACAAGGAACTTTTTATCTATGGAACTTTTTATCTAAGGAACTTTTTATCTATTTTCTATCTGTGTTTGGTAAATCCACGCCTGGAGGAGAGTGAACCATGCAGCCTGTGTCTTGGCTTGACCCTGAATCAGCCAAAACTGATGAAAAAGTCTCCATGGACCTCAGCAACACAGGTCTTAAGTCTTACAGATTTTAGGTTTTCATTGTATACCCAGCATTGGCTACATTGCAGTGTATGTCTCTGCATGTTTAGATATATTTAAGGTAAACCCGAGGGCTGACTATGACTGGAAAAAAGACCTGATTCATGTGTCCTATGGAGTATCATAAAACTCAAGCAACAAGACTAATCCTGGCTTATTTGATGCATGCCATGGTGGGAGATCAGAATTTAAATTTCCAGTATGCTCAGTCAGCGGGTCTAACTTCACATATGTGGTACCAGCTTGTTATTTCAAAGCTTTTTGAGTGAAAATTTTGTTCAAACTGTAACTATACTAAAATTCAGCCTAATTTTTCGGTGGTGCAACAATATAGCTAGCAACTCTTAACCTTATAGCTTTTCTAAAAACATGTTTGAAAAACTGTGACCCCCAGGATTATATTTTTTTTGTGTAGGGATTTTTCTGGGGGTGGGAAAGATATTAAGTGCATCGGAAAAAGATTGCTCTTACCTTGATAAGACAACAGACGGGATACTTCTCCAATTTACACTAAACATATAATGGTCTAAGAAAAATGACATCAGTGAAATCTCTCTTGATTTGCCAGGTGGAAGTAAAAAGGAGAATCAGATCATTTTTTATTTCTTTTTTTGCAGTTTTTCTAACCAGCCAGACAGGTGTGCTGGCCACATTATGTTACCATATGTCGGGAGAAATGGTTTTTAAAACAGTTAATACTATACTTGGGAAAATTCCATGTAGCATATGCCATTTAATAGATACATACTTTGTCCATACAATTATACAATTGGGTAAAATACACAAAATCAAGTTGTATTTAAGATGATTTTTGGTTATAAGCCAATGCAAATATTATTCTCCCAAGATTCCAGGAAGGGATTAAGTATAGAGCAGTGACTTGTGCAGCGTCTGCCAACTGCTGACTAATTGCATGCCCATCATTATTCCATCCACATATACAATGTGGGTAAAAATTCAGAGGAGAACCATACTACACAGCATACTTTGAATAGCAATGGTCACTTTGAGGCAAATTCTTATATATTTTTCCAGTGTTAATTTCACTCGGTTGTTTTAGGGCCCTCAGAGACTCAGAGAATCATAGCACTGAAAACAAAGTACTGGACATGTGTCTAATGCAAATGAAAAGGCAGAGACAAATATATGTGCACAGACCATACAACTTTTCCAAACTTCTTTCTCAACTAAATATAAAATTAGGAGAAAACTACACTACACTACACTTTATGTATCCTGTCTATCAGCAAATGTTTTATAAGACAGGACCCTGGGAATGTTGTGCATTATCACTGGGGAAAATAATTAGAACAACCACAATGTATATATAGACAGAGAGACATCTTGGAAAAACATTTCTTATAATTGCACTGTGACAAAATGTGCAGTTCAATATTTTACACATGGTGAAAATTACACCACAATTAATGGCATGCCTCTAACATAATTCATTCTTAATGTTTTAGTTTAGAAAAAGAGACCTATCCCTGGGTACTTCATGTTATAATATTGCTAGACAACAATTCTCAACAAATCTCATAAGCCAGGCAGTGTCGGTGCTGGCAAAAACTTCTACCTACATCCAAGATGGCTCTTCTTGGCGCCAGTTTAAGTTGAATGCTAAAAATGAGGTATTAGGACAACAGATTAAGAACATTCTCCAATTTAACTTACTCGTTTTGTTGAAAAGTGTGTTTGTATTTAGGAGCTTGATTTCCCCTCTTAGCTGTATTTGGTATCCTGTTGCATGAAAGCCAGGTCATTGCGTGTCTCTTTAATCCTAACAAGTAGATTATTTAGATAGTACTTTGTGCTTTCAAAGCTATTCCTACAAACAGGACATTTTCTGTTGCTAAATGAAAGACAAGCTGTGTTATTTTCTGGTTCCTCCACATCTGGGAGACAGCCAGGGATGGTCAGACATAGGCAGTTGTCAACTACATGAACACTAAACCAGTATCTCAACACTGTATTAATAGGTGCTGTTCAAAAGGACATATCCCTTGAACTTAAGTGAATAGTAGTATATGAATGTCCCAATAACTTATAATCTTTTCCACCACTTAAAGACCTACTGATATTCACAGCCATTAATGCCTCTTCCATGTCCCGACCACACACAGCAAGGCTAATTACTCTTGGGGAACTTAAATTCCCATTTCAATTTCAACAGGACTGCACTTAATTTCTGTTCAAATCTCTTATGCAGCAACAGTGGTTGCTACAGGGGATATCAGAACACAGGGCTCTGAGGAACTTTCTGGGCCATTAAGTCAATTCTCTTGTTACTGCGAGCAAACACATTGCATAATTTCTTTCATACACTCTTCAAGCTCCGACATAAAAGTTATTGGGTTTTGGCCTCTGTTACTCGACTGAAGAATATTCCAAAATGCACTTGCTCTAACAATGAGGAACTGTTTTCTAATTTCCAGCTTAAACTTGTTTCTTCTCAGTTTACACCCACTGTACATGTGAAAATGTTTAGCTTAAGCAATTATTTTCTCCCTGCTTCTTTCCCGTGTGCTCCCCACCTTATCTTCGTTTTGCCAGACTGAGCAAGACAAGCTCTTCTACCATTCTCTCATGAGGACAAAGATAATTATTTTCATCCTGCTTGAGTCCTTACCTGCATCTGCCAAGCTTTCAAATGGTCTTTCTTAAGCCAGTGGTTGAGAAGAGGTCTACCCAGAGCCCTGCGTGGTCATGCTAGTATTTTTTGTCATCAGTGGCAATAATTTCGCTGACAAATTCTGGGATTGCTTTTGTCTTTTAATGGTTACATCACATTGATGGCTATCACTCAGTCCTTGATCAACAAGTAAAAGAGGCTGTTTCTCAACTTTTTTTATGAATGGATGAGCTCTGAGCTTCTGGCAGATTTTTAAATTAATTTTATTACTGTATTTTATCTCATTCTTATTTGAGCTTTTAGACTGTGCTGTCTTCAAAAGATGTGTGTTGGCGATGCCTCCAAACTCTGCCTGTCAGTATATTTTGTCAGGACCTTATTCATATTTATGTCAAGTTACTGAGAAGGAATTAAACAAAATCAGTATTGGTAACCAGTCTGGTTTGGTCCGTTCCCTTTCCACAGACCCTGCTGCTGTCCACCTTCATGTCTCCTGTTACCTGCTTTACAATTCCTCTCCTGATTCCTCTTGTTATGATGAGTAAAGGTTGTCCATTTGTTTCCAGAGCATGTTTTCATCAAATCTTAATAGATTATATTTTCCATGTTATTTTTGTCCAGAAAATCAGTAACTAAATAGAAATAACAGTTCAGTATGATCTACCTTTGCTAAACTATTATTTGTATTTTACTATTTTTAATTTATCTCCTAGTACTCCTGCAGGAAATATTTCAAAGCCTGCTATAGGACCTTGAATACAGTTTAGGTCAGACTTCAATGTCCATGGCTGTCTAAATACCTTTTCCTACACCTAAATATAGATGTTTTCCTTGCTGGTCTCCTGGCCTGCCAGTGCTAATTCCACCCAAACACGTTACAAAGCTTGCACTTCTCAACAGCACATCTCTCAATCTCTTGGGGTGGAGACAGGCGACGTTTCCCACTCAGGATGAACTTTCAAGTTGCAATTTGCACTTGGATGACACATTCCCAGTGATCCCTTCCCGTTTTCCTCATGGCCAATATTGTTATTCTCGCTGAACACTGGGGCAAAGGAATTATCACACTCCATTTCCAGGTTGATAATACCTTTCATCTCTATCCCATTCTCAATGCACAGAAGTCCCACTTCCCTTCACCTGCAGTGGACAAACTCTGGGCTTTCTTTTGATATTCCTTGCTAGGCCAAGTTCAGTCTGACATCAGTCAGTTCTCACTTTAGTCCCACTCTTTTTTACTTTTACATCAAGGATTTCCTGGCAGAGCAGTCCTTTTTTTTCAGCTCCTGTAGGCTCCCTACTTATTCCCAATAAGCAGTAATTCCCCCTGCCAGGTATGAAACATGTCCCTCTAGTTTTCCCCATTGCTTGTGATACTTTGATAGATTCCTCAATATTTTGTGACTTGAAGCAACTCCAAACTTTCTCCACTTTGAAGACCCTGAGCAACTCAGCCCCAGCTGTCTTTCCTAACCAGTCCTCTCAATTTATCAAAGTTTGCTCCGCTGAAATCTTAATTAGAGAAGTATTTTTCCATTTATCCTTTCATTTAAACTGACTCAGCTCAAGACCACTTGTGTTAAACAACTGCCAAGTCCCATCCACAAAGTGACTGAACTTTATGAGTGGATGAAGTGATTGCTGCTTGCAATATATAGAGCCAAATCCTGACACCTTTCCTCTGTCCTCTTTATTCTGGCATAAGTTTGCTGTAATCAATGGGAGTTCGGTTTATATAAGAACTAAAGGACTGAGCCTACAGTTTGTAGTTCTCTTTGAAATCCCTTTACATGAAAGGCGTTACACAAATACATTATTATTTTACTTGATTTTTATAAAGCACGAAGTATTATTGGCCATTGAAAGTTTATGGAAACTTGATGCAATTGCAGTTGGCATTGACCTTTTCCCCAGCATAGGAGTCCCTAGGATAACACAGATGTCATGTGCAATGAAATTAATGTTGTGAGCACAGCTGTTTAGTAAAATAAAGTAAGATAAAAAGAAACAATTACCTAATTTGATATGGGATCTTTTTTATATTTTTCTTTACCTTATGCTACAGTTTGCAACTTATTGACTCATCCAGTGCCAGACAGATTTTTTTCCCTTCTGTAAAACAAGTTTTCACTTACATATACTGCTGGGAAGCATTATTTGAAATGATGAAGTGTAGGAAGTAGAGCCGACAAGAACATTTTACATAGCTAGCTTGTACACCCTGACTTCTCTTCTGCAATTTACTTATAGTCTTAAGTTGATTGTTCTCAGACTAATACGCACAATTTGGAAAATTGAAATAGCCTTCTATAATGTTCAAACACAATCCCATAAACTGAATAAGTTTTTATAGTAAGCTTTACCTCAGGACCCCACAATGAGGTATCTATTACCAGGAGCTCTAAGCAAATGTTCTTTTAATTAGCTACATTTATCTTTAATCCCTGTTTTGACAGAAACTCTAACATAAACATACATTATAAATAAAGAAAATCCAACTCAAAGTATGGTTAATTTTTATGCTTGACAGAGCCATTTGGAAAAAATAACTGTGACCTTTCTGGAGCCTGGAAAAAAAATATCTTAATGTGATGTCATTATAAAACAGTTTCAGAAACCAAGACGAAACAGTGGCATCTGTAGCTAGAGTACAATAACAATTCTTAAACTATTCCTTAAAAGTGGCAATAAAATCCTAAAAAGACCTTCGGGTCTTATGCTGAGGCAGCTGCAAAATCATGTTAAATAATTTCTGTAAGGACAACAGTAATTACAAACCTGGTTAAAGTTTACCTACATTTCATTCCTAGAGTGTCTGAAATGAGGGCTGTGAAACCAGATGGTTACGGAGCACATGTGATGGATATATTCCATCAAGCATGTCCATTGCCATGGAAACAACAGCAATAACATTATCTTTAGTGTCTATGTCTTCAGAAACTGTTCATTTAAGTGTTGCTGCCAATCTAAGCAAAATCCCTATGAATACTTAAGTATCAGCTCTCGAAAAAACAGGTCTGCCTCTCCCCACCCTGCAGTAAGTGTGTTGGATGTCAGTGAGTGTTGCAGGAATGATAGCAGCGTGTGTCCTCTCCTCGGTCCATGCTGAATTCAGCTGCTTCTCTACAGCCTTTCTTTGTTCTTTTTTTTTTCTGAGGCAATTTGATTTGGGTTACAATTTTGAGCTATTGTATTCAGACAATTGTTATTTGAATGAAAAACCAAACCAGACAATAAAAATTTCTTCCTTTCCTACTTTCTGTATCAATAAAAGGAACCAGAGGCAGAGCAGAAGAGAGAGAATTTGAAAAGACATGAGATGACACAGATGTGGTTTACAGCTTGTGTTTTTCACAGAATCACAGAATCACAGAATGTTAGGGATTGGAAGGGACCTCAAAAGATCATCTAGTCCAATCCCCCTGCCGAAGCAGGACACCTAGATGAGGTTACAGGTTTTTACCCTGCAAGTAAGTATGTAGATTAGAAAACAGTAAACCTGAAGTGGAATGAGGGAATGTATGTGCGTGGAAATGATAGACAGCATTGACACCATACAAATCTGGGATGCTCTATCTTCATTCTCTCTGTTATGGATATTCCATTTTCAATAAGATAGATGCTCCATCCTGTCTCCTAAGGTTTCCCTCTTGTCCCGTTCCATAAAAATGAACAGGAGACAGTGCTATATATAACAAGCCATACTCAGCCCTCCAACTGTATGGGGCATATCAATGATCTGAAATGACTTTATGAATCCAGTGATGGCAGAACATAGCAGTAGTTCAAAAGAATCTCTGATATTTGATCTGCTCATTCAAATCTGTCCAATAAAAGGATTCATGAGGCAAAGGCTCAACTTACCCCTAGCAAAGTACTTCACAAAAATCGTATCGTTACCACTGGGGAGTGGTTAATCTAACTCACTCCTCCTCACAAAGAACACCTAGCAGGTCCGCCCCATGGCATGTATACACAGGTTAAAACATTTCAGCCATAAGACTGTCTCACCATGTCTTCCCACAGCCAATGAGCTCAACAATGTGTTATGCCACACAGTCACTAGATCAAGAGTCCTGGCCAAATTTTGTGAAGACATTCCTGGAACAATGTGAATCTGATCTGTGTCATTGTTCCATGCAATATACACAGCTATGGAAAAAAAAAAAAAAAAANAAAAAAAAAAAAAAAAAAAAAAAACAACAACACAACCCTCTAACAAAAAAAATGAGGATTTGAGGATTTGAAGATGTCATACCAAGTAAGACCAGCTGCAAAGAATTTCACACCTCGGGAAGCCAGTGTGGAAAAACATCATGGTCCCTGTGGCATGTGGAGGAAACACGAGGGAGGTCTGTGATGCAAAGACCCAAACTGATGTAAGCTGTGAGTAAAACAGCCAGGGCTGTGTGCACGACAGCTTGGATTGCCACAAGAACATGCCCAAATCACTTGTGCCTTGTAGGCATCAGCATATCAGAAACACACTTTATACAGGCAGTAACTGGGGCTGCTCCACAAGTTCATCTGCTCACACAGGGGCTCCAAGTCTGTGATAGGGGTGCAACAGCCACAGACTGCTGAAATTTCTGCTGAGCTGCAGATATTCTCTTCTGAGGGATATCACGTTACTTTGGCGCTTTCCGTTTTCACGTTCAAAGCTCTGCATACCTGTGCCCTGACCCCTACTTAAGTCCAGTGTCTTATCATATTCTCTCTCCATCCTCCACTTAGGCCAGTGTTTTTAAACTAATTCCCTCACATTCTGCACTTCACAGAGAGCATTTTATTGTTACGGGTCAATATTTTGGACCCTCTGGCTTTACAAAGCGGATGTTTTCCCCGGTATGAATGTTGCCTAGTGCTATTAAAATAAAATGCAGCATACTGTGCAAAGTGCAGAGTGTTTCTCTTGTCCTTACCACACAAATTAAAATACAGCACGTTTTCCCAGGCATGGTATGGTGAGTAACCATCCTAGAGCTGAACAGAGACTACCACAACACACACTTTTGTTTTGCTGCTCCAAAAGAAGTTGTCAGGATTCCCATTTGTCTCAGCATTTGAAACTGACATGCAGGACAACCAAACCTATGTTTTTGTTTTTGTTTGGTTTTGGTTTTTTTCAGGGCCGTATCTTCTTGTTTCCCCAACATTCTCCTTCACCCAGAAGAGGCGATGGCAAGCGTCACGAGTTTCTGCATTGCAAAGGGTGCATCCCTATCAAGTAACACTACAAGAAAGTGACATCTCCCCTCTGTATAATTTTCTTTAGGGGACATGCCCACAGCCCTTTATTTTACTTTAGAAGAATATCCGTGGAGGTTTCCCTTCTTCTGTCACGTTACTTTTATTTCTGTGTTGCTGAATAAGCAGGGTTGTTCACCTGCTCCCTCATACGTAAAAATTTTCTTCATATACCTGTGTGAAAGTGGCTCCAGAACATGTTGCACATGTACTCCCTCAACGACTTTGTTTTCCGAAACATCTGTAACCTGGGACCCAATTGCCTTGTACAAGGCAGGAACAACTACCCATGAAGTCAAGCCCAGTTCAGCCACCACCTGACTTTCCCTCACACATCTCCGACTTGCCCCGCACTGTCTTGCTTTTCCTCTGACACAAATTCATTGGTCGGTTGGGTTCTCACTTCTCAGCTCCCCTGGGGTCACCCCAAGCCTTGCAGAGGTACACAGCCATTTCAGGCAAGAAGTACATGCACATCACATACGATTCTTTACCTCTTCCCCTCTTAGTCTCCACAGAAAGCAGAAACCCAGTGAATGTGCTTTGCAATGTGCTTATGTAGTTTTTAATTTAGTATTTGCTGTGCTTTCTGCTCTTATTAGAAAAACAGTTCAAAGAGATGAGCCTTTCCTTGGACCAGAAAGTCGTGCTGCAAACAACTAGGGAAAATTTTGGTCCCAATAAATATGTCCTGCAGCTATTAAGGGGAAGTAAACAGACCTGACAGAAAAGGACTGGAAATAACAGCGGAGCAGCTGCATGCATTGCATTAAAACATCATCTGGCCTACTTGGAGTTGTATTTTACATTGTGAATTTATTATATTTTGGCTTAATAAACGTGGATTCGCACATTCTTCCAAAGTTATAAGTAAGTCCAGATATGCTTCCCACACATTTCTTCATGATCTCAAGTTGTGTTTTGTAACCTTCTACATCAATGATTAATTTCAAAATATATGAACAAATTAGGCCTTGTCAGGTGCATTTATCATATCAAATTCCCTTTGATTAGATGAAATGTACAGTTCTCTAACCTTGAAAATAAACTTCACTCTCACTGGAGAATATTGAGTACCACAAAACATAACCATGAATGAAATGAACTGAAGACAGATGTAAAAAGCCCTGCTATCACAGAATTCGAGAAAAATACCTAAAATTACTTTAAAATATACTGACATGTATACAATGAACAAATAAAAATAGAGATGCCCTGTACTACTACAGGTGAGACTTTTCTTTCCTCTCACAGGCAGCCACATCTCATGCTATGGGACAGGAATGGACAGGGAGATCCTGGAGCCTCTGTAACATGTCTTGGCTGGGAGAAAGAGGAAGGAAGGAAGGAAGGAAGGAAGGAAGGAAGGAAGGAAGGAAGGAACTAAAAGGCTCCCTTCGTCAGCAACTCCTGCAAAGCTGTGCTGAATCCGTGCCATCTTTATCCATAGCATCCACTTGGATTGCAAATATTTAGAGGAGAAGTTCAGGCTCAAACAGGTGGCTGTGAGTGGGGAGACTGAGCATACCAGGATTCAACCTGCCTGGTTCTTTTTTTGCTGCTATGATAAAAACAATTAATGATAATATTTTTCTAAAGGCAAAAACCTGCTCATCAGAGCAGAAATATTTATGACACTCCTTGTATAATTGTTACCAGAAATTATTTTTAAAGTTAGACATAAATTTTTCTACAAAACCAAGTATGTTTGAAATTACCTGGAAGTTGTTAAACATAATTAGCTTTCAGACATTATTTCTATGTGTTAAAAATGTACTGTGAAGAGGTAGAAACCTGAGAACACACTGAAGTGCAGAATGGGCTTGAAGAATTAAATGAATGTAGTCAGAGAGGATTATGTATTACGAAAAGAAAAGGTTCCCAGACCTGGGAACCAGTTTACTGATTCTTGTCAGCTGAAATGAGATCTATTTTCTTCTATTTTTTTTTTACTCCCTAGGAAAGGAATTCTGATTCTGAACTATTTGTAGAAGAAGGTAACTCAGCGAAAGAAGATGAACTGGGTATCTCGAAATCTACAAAATCTATGCTATTTTATAAATAAAACCACTAAAATTCTCCAAAGAGGAAAAAAAAATAGAATCAGTAAAATGCAAAATCACCCACGTTAGGAAATGAGAAAGCCCTTTCCAAAACCCAATCTGACCATCCCGATTGTTTTTCAAGGGCCAACTTACAACTGCCACATAACGATCATTTTAATTATATTGCCCAGACCAGCCTCAAAAGTCCCACTTTCCCATTTGTTTATTTGAGAGAGTGTCATAAATTGGCTGATCACAGTTTTCCTCGGCAATTTCCCGTGAACCCATGCGCAAGAAAGAGGAAAACTCAGTGTCTCACTCCTGAAAAGAAAAAGGCAGATGTGAAGGTACAAAGCCAGCTGGATGCCCTTTGAAGAAGAGATGACAGAAAAAGGGAGAAAAGCCGATGTGCTGCAACAGGGTGGCAGAAGCAGAATGAGGAGGAGGATGGGTGCCTTTGTCTTGCTCCAGCTGGGCCAGCTGATCTTCTGCTTTCTCCTCTAGTGACAGGGGGGACGGGGGCTGGAGAGGGCTTGCAGGAGCCAGGCTTATGGACTGCCTTGAGAGCAGCTCTCAGGACTGACTGTGCTATCATGATTGCTCCTTCATTCCCTCGCTACTCCTAACTAAATGCAGGGATGATTTTTCACATATTTTGTGCCTTGTGTTTTAAATTCACAAAATCAACTCAGATATCTGGTATGCAGCACATTTCTGTTACCCATTGAAGGCCGGAACCTTGGCAAGGGCTGGAGTGTTTGCATAGTGCCACACAGTTTTGGTCCTTCCCAACTCCAGCCATGTTCTTGCCCAGCCTTTAGACCTTGGAACCCTGTGATTCTGCACTAAAAAGCACAATCCCGCTTGGAAAAGATGGATGTTAACACTGATTCAGTTTTGCAGAGGTAGGAGCACATGTTTGGCAACTGCAGGGGAGCAAGAGGAGCTTTCTGGAGTGGCTCATGTCTCCTATCCTAAGGGTAGGATAAACTGCATAAACTGGTGATTGCAACTGGGGAAGGACTAATTGCCCAGGCCAAGCAATTTAGGGCTTTTTCCCCATTATTGTAGTTGGGACATCAAGACAGACCTCAAGCAAAGGCTCATAAATGCCCAGATGAGATACTCATGCTCTTTGCTTACCCTTGGCAGACAAACCAAGCAACCTCTCTCTTTCTGGAGCCAACGCACAAGCGTTTAGGGTTTACACAGCCCATGAGAGTCTGCATCAGCTACAGCTTGATAAGGCCCCGCTGTCCCTGCCTTGAACCGGTTCACCAGCAGCTGACTCGCTGAGCTGGCTCAGGCAGCACCCAGCAAAGGCAACACTTTTCTTCAAGCCTGTGTCTGCTTCACAGCACCAGCTCACAGCCCGGTGTTACATGTAGGGAATGTAGGTCTGGAACCAGCCCTTCTCTGCCTGCGTCCTCAGAGGGATCTTCCTACCCTCTGCTTGAAGAGGCTCTGGCCAAGCCATGGCTGGGACAACTGACACTCCTCAGGGAAAGCCGACCTCTTCCCCCAGCCCTCGTTTGCAAGCTGGTTTGGGAAGTGGTCAGGCTGGGTGGTGGGTTGGCCAGATCCTGCAGCAGTGCCCAGGGGGGATGAGCAGAGGGATGGGTGCACAGCAGGATTCTGCACAACAGCACGACCCGACCTCAACCCCGCTCCTTCCACCTGCCCACGGCCGGCACTGGGCGTGCTGCACGCCGCTGTGCGTGACGAGGCCGCCCCGCTCTGCTCAGGAAAATGAGAGGAAACAAGTTTTCCAGCGGGGTGATCTAATTTACGTGCAGCTTACGCTGCATTATACAGGCATACATTTCACTCTTTGATTTCCCGATTGTAAATTTTACTCTTGCTGACAGAAAGAGTAATTGCCGTGACCAGAATGAAACTGATGGCTTAAAATGTTGAAGGTGACTTTTTTTTTTTCCACTTATACAATATATACATTCCTGATGCCTGAGGTTTAAAACGATAGGTATGGTATTGGTGTTTACCAGAAGTATCTTTGAAATGCTTTGTAGTGCCAAAGTATATAGAAGGCTCATTTGCTGTGTTGGAAGAGTAAACGCGACAGTGGTGTTTCTGCAGAAATAAAATACATGTATGTTTTTATTTCCTATTCTCTTACATAATCTTGTTATTAGTTTGATACTCTCCAGGCATTCTGTAGGTGATAAAGAGAGAAGAAAAGTTATTTCTAGAAAGCTGAGCAGTTTTAATTTCTTCTGGTTTTAAACTAAACATGCCAGCTTAAGCAGAAAGGTGTAATCACACTCCACTTCAGGGACAGGATAGCAGTTGGGCCAACTAATGAAAATAAAGGTCAAAGCAATCTCCATAAGGAGATGCAGCCAAAGGCCACTGATCCGTTCACAGATACAGCCGCTGCATAGGATCAGACAGGATCGCAAGGAGGTCTGATGCTGTGAAGGGAAAAGCAGTCCTCAGAAATCAGACCCAGGCTGTTCCTCAGCTTGCGCTGTGCCTTGTGCACCTCTCCTGTGAGTTTAATCCCACCCTTCCAAATCTGCTTGGTCCCACACGAAGTCATACGGGAGCGGGAAGGCAGACCCATGCTTTCAGCTGTTCCATGTTGGTGTGGTGCTGGGCTCAGGGCAGCCACCCCCAGGGTTCGCTCCCAGCCCTTCCCTGCGCCTCCATCCAGTGACACCAGCTATTAATATATACTCTGGTGTAAATCAGCACTGCATACTCCACACATATTATTTGAATCTGCTTAAACTCACTGAAAGATGGAGCCTTTTGGGGTTAATCAACCGCTCAAGTGAAAAAGGTTATTTTGATTAAGGTTTGGTAGGCTAAGTTCAGATTAATATTGCTGTAGATACAAATGGGGTAATAATCCCCTATGCATTCAAGTACTTCATTTTCCTAGGTCCACCCCTTCTCTCTCTGGCCATCCTTCCCACACCGCACATGTTGCATGGATACATCACCACTGTAGATGATAAGGAGGATGGCTGTCACACAGAGGTTTCTCCTTCTAGCCTCTTTCCCAGAAACTGTGTCAGCTGAATAAACATTCCTCTCTGCTCAAGAAATGAGGAATGAGCTCACAACAGGGTTGATAAGGGTGGAATCCTCCTCCCTGACCCAAACACGCCTGCAGGCCGGGGCAGACCCGCGCCCCTGCAGTCCTTCAGCCTTCTTCTATCCCTCCTCATGTTTGTCTGTAGTTAAACAGCAGAAAGAGCCACTGACAAACTAATTTCACAACTTCAGCTCTGTGTCACCTGGCCTTGGCATCATTTAAAGTTCCTGAAGGGCAATTCTGATGTATAATAGTAACCTAACCTTACTCCAGCATTTATCTTACTCAGCTCACCTTACTCAAGCACAGTTACCCCCTAGTTATTCTGTACAATATTAAATCACTGTAATATTACAGTGTGTTAGATTTGCATCTTAAAGAACAATAGGAAGGAATAGGAAGAAATTTAGGCCAATACTAAGGACTTTTGAAAATCTTCCTACTCCATTTTTTCAAAGCAACCCTCCCAAAAAGCTAAGTCTAATGATATTTGGAGAGTTTCTTACAGAAAAACGTGGAAGTTTCTGAATAATTTCGTATTTTAAATGGTCCTCTAAACCTTCAAAAATAGCTCACTCTGTAGACTAAATCTGAATGGCATTACACAGCCTTGTAAAAATAGATAGAACACCACTTCATGAGAATGTATAAACAGAGAACTAAATTCTCCCCTTCTTTAGGGAAAACTGGCAAAAGGGAACACCATTGTAAAATATCTGTGTGGTTGAGGAAACTGTGGCATTACCACAAGGACAGAGATTAATGGACATGAACAAGAGGACAGCACGGACAAGCAGTGAGCTGCAGAGATAGCAGATCCCTGCACAGCCTCAGCTGCTCCAGCCTGGGCAGTCCAGGGAGACAGAGGCTGCAAAGAGCCTGGGTCATGCTTAGGAATTATCCTTTGCATCACCCCCTGGAAGAGACTAAGCCTACACACATGTGATGTAGACATACAGGTCTCAATGCCATTCCCTCCTTCGTTTTCCAGCCCCTTGGAGCAGCCATTTGTGGTGACTGCTTGTTGATTCGCAAATCTTACTTCCACGAATGCCATACCTTTTTATAGTCTTTGTATAATTAATATTCTGCTGTGAAATCCTGTGAGACAAGTGTGCAGAGCTGCTCCACCTGCAGACACTGGAAGTGCTGGGGCAAGACATAGTTACCTTTATTCTGAAATGGGCATCTATCGTGTGTTTAACCCGCTTCCATACTGTTCTTCTTTTGGTTTCGCAAGTACACTACTAAAGGCTAGTTCAGTTGAAGTTCTACACAGAACTGTTTTAACAGACTTTAGTTCTGAAGTCCCCAGGCCTAGTTTATTAAGTCTCCAGAGACTTAATTGGTGCCACTCAAGAGAACCTAGCCCATAAGAGAAAGGTATGTTAATCTTTTTATTGTTTTACAGAGAAATTAAAATACATTAATTATTACACTTGCCTCATAACTGTACATGGCTACATGCAAAAAAGTACAATAAAAATGAAGTCATGCTTTTTATAATGTGACTACTAGAACATGTGAGTAACTACTATTTGGGAAACATTTAAAATACGAATAAATTCCTAGATGGCTGTTTCAACATACTGTATTAATCAACTGGGGTGTAATTGTATGATGGCCCAAAAGTCAAACTTTTCCTTAAGTTTCCTGACCTTGACCTGAAGAAAATGTTATAACAAAATTTAGATTGGGTTTCTTCAAGGCAACAGTTCCTCTTACCTAAACATACCTTTGAAATGGAGAGAAAGAGCTTGCTGATAAATGTTTCAACACCATACTTTATTAAAACAAGTTATTTCTGTTGTTTACTATGTGGTTAGGCCATGATGAAAAGCAGATCTTCACCAATACATTTTTGTGCAAATTCCTTACCTTTCTGTTTACAAAAGAAAGTGAAGTACCTTTCAGTGGTATTTGTCACAGAGCACTAGCAGCCAACAATGCACACTGTCAGCTGCTTAAGGTTTCACTTCCTAATTAACTTTCCTAGAAGCAAAAGAACTGTCTAAAAACACAAAGCTCTCACATTTACCCTCCTGCCACTCCACCCTATTCATCTGTGGCCCCACGGCTGTGGCCACTGAGAGCAACAAAGTCCTGAAAGAGGGTCCCCACCGCCCAGAACATCAAGGGGGTAACCTGAGCAGCCTGACTACACAGCAAATTAGTTATCTGCTTTAGGGGGGGCTTTTTTTAAAGATTACAACCCACATGCAATTCTACCACAAACATCTCAATGCTCATGCTTTTCTAAAGCAACACATTTCTCTCTTTTCTTTTGCCTTATATAGATAACTTGCCATTCAAATTTCATGGTTTCTTTCGAGGCTTGTTGAGTGAATGCACTCTCCCCTGCTACAAGTCATCTTTTGTTCTACCGAATGCTAAAAATACTAAACATAGCTGAAATTATTATGGAGAATGTTTACACCTACTTGAATGTGACCAACAGAAAAAAAATATTCAATGAACCAGCTCACAAGTATTGTTACACTTTTCATTTGAATATTTAATTTTTTTTAAATGGTTTTAATTGTTTTAAAGTTTTTTTGTTTAATTGTTTTAAAGTTTTAATTTGAATAGTTCAAAATGCAGATCAATACGAAAGTAAGGATGAATCCTGCCAGTTTCAGGCATTCTCCTCTATTTCTTCTCATTGTTACTTGTGGATCCATTTTTGAGTATCAGGTATGTCTTTTAGAGCACAATTGGGTTACCTGAAGCAAAATTCTACAATAATTATCAAAGCATGAACCAGTGCCGAACACAGATGTTGAACACAAATATGATCTAGCCAAGTTTCTATTATACAAACAAGCACTGGCTAAATCTTCTCTGAACAATGTGTCCCATCTTCTGCTGTTTGATGAATCCTTAAGCTGGACCGGGCTTTTGTTACACTTACTGCAATTTAAAAGCAACTTTAGCGTGAGTCTCAAGGGCACAGAAAACCAACATGTTTTGATTTTTCTACTATAAGTTTCTTTCTTTTCAGGATGATTGTAAAATGTTAATTGCATTATACCTTGAATGTCTCTAGAAGATTGCAGAGTATGAAGCTCTTCTAAATACAGGCATGCAAGCTGAACAACCCAGCACACATTCTGGTAGCTAAATTGCAAAATGACAGATTCATCAGCTGAATGAGCTGCTATCAGATAATATTAGCTGGCAGACGTCTCAAAAGAAATAGTTGACATCTGCAGAGCTCTGGCAATTAACTGTTTACAGGACCAACACCTGCCCTAGTGATAGTATTTATTTCACAAATCATTTTAATGGCCATTTTTCTTCAGCACACAAAATACTTAGCCTCGAAGGTAAAAAGTTCAGTGCCAGCCACCTCTCTATTGCGATGTACAAAGCGGAAAAATGAGAAAGGGAGACAAAGCGCTACAGAGCCGGGTGTTGAGTGATTTCCCTGCCTCCTGCTGCCACCCAGGTGAGTCGGGACACCCGGACAGGGACAGCAGCCGAGTCGATGGCCACCTGTCCAGCCTCAATGCAGTGGCACTCGGCCGGCAGCCAGGACCAGCCACCAAGCCCCTCGCCTGCAGGAGGGCTCCTTGGTGTATACTAACAAGTGATGCCTCCTCATTCACTCATAACACAGCCACCGCTTTTACAGTAGAAGAGACAATGACACTAATAACTGCTAATCCTCCCAAAGGCTTTCTGGTCCCTTGCCAGGTCAGCGTTAATTGACTGTGACTGTAAAAAAAAGTAGGACTTTTGAGGACTGGGTTACATTACACAGCAAACCTTACAAATGCATCAGGGCCAGTCTCCTAAAACCAGCCATGGTAGCCATCTGTGCACAGAGAGGACTGACGATCAGCTTTGGGAAACAGGACTAGTGAGTAACTGTGCAACTAGCAGTCTGATTTCCAATCTGCTTGTTTATAGCTGCATTTCACATCAGCAAACCCATGGGTATCATATTTTAGTGGTAAGCAGGAGAGATTTAGATTCCCAGTGATGTCAAATGTGAGAATGAGATATTGTGCTCTAAGCTCTGTTTCTCCTGCAGATTTGTGGACATACAAATGGTTGTAAGCCACTCAAAGCCAATGCATTGATAGAATCATAGAACCATTTGGTTGCAAAAGACCTGTAAGATCATCAAGCCCAACTGTTAACCTAACAGTGCCAAGTCCACCTCTAAACCATGTCCTTAAGAACCTCATCTATGCATCTTTTAAACACCTCCAGGGACGGATACTCAACCACTTCCCTCGGCAACCTTTCCAATGCCTGACAACCCTTTTGGTGAAGAAGGGGTTTCAGCGATGCCACTTAACAGCAAGCTCTGGGCTCAGGTACATCAAGTGTTTGGAAATGACCCTGTTTTCCATGTTTGAATCAACAGTCCAGGCACACTGTGAAGACTGATAACATGATTCCTTTCTATTATAAAATAATGTTTATATAAGGTAATACAATAAAGGTATTAACAGTGGGAAATCCCATTTGCACTGGGACAAGTCCAGATGTTGCTTTTTAACTTCAAACTATAAAACGCAAAGTGCAGAGGGCACCACTGTATTGAGCTACCTAAATTAAGCTAATGGAGGCATTTCCTACTCTGAAATTTCAGAAACAACAAGACATCTGTTAGGATAAACAGGAAAAACTACAGAAGTGAAAAGCTTACCGGGTAGCTCGCTAAACAAATACTTTATGCTTTCTCTTCAGGAACTTCCTTCAGACTATTTCTAAACAAGGCACTTAAAAATTTCCTTACCTGCAGGGTCGTATTTTTGAGAGCACATGAGTTATCTGAGAACACAAGAAGTAATATATGTCTCCTGTCACGGCAAACAATCTGATAAATACCCACAAGCCCCATCTCAGCCGTTGTGCTTAATCTTCTTGGCAAACTGGTATTTTTTTTTCCTTTTTCACCAGACTGATTCTCACGGAGGTACTGCTCACATTTACTCACATAGTTGTTGTGTGCAGACAACATCCGTGGCGTGCAACCGCTCTTCCTCACAGGCAGCAGGTAACATGTCACTGCAATGTCAGGATAGAGACATGTAAAGCCATGATGATTTCACAGGGAAAAAATTGGTGTGAAAAAGCTGTGCCTGGCAAGCGAACATACACAAATTATTACTGATTTGTAACAGTTTGCTGGACACCATGCTGCACACAGAAAAAGATTATCCTTGCCCATATGATATTACACTTCAAACAGTCATCCTGGCAGAGGAGGGCTGCTTCATGTCCTAAAACACCTTGCTTTCCCTCCCTCATCCTTGCCTGCCACTCATGTTTTGCAGACTTGTAACTAAGCCTGGTTGGTATAGATATCCCGTTGAAAAATTCCAGGTGTCCTGCAAAAATATGCAAGGAGCATATTTTTATTGGCTAAAACACAAAATATTCAGATTAGGAAATGCACCTCTGTTTGTACAGAAGAGCTGCAGCCTCAGAGCCTCACAACCATTTTCTCTTCCTAAGGTTGGGCTACACCTCTCTTGTGCATCTCCTCAAAGGCCCCTTCTTCCAGTCTGCAGCTAGACGCAGAGAGGGAATTTCCATTGAGTTCCAGCTGAAACACAAAATTTGGAATTTCAAACTTTTTTTTTCAGCAAAGGAAAATCAAAACATTTCCATCTGAAACAAAACAGACCAGCTGATTGTGCCAGTCCTGGACCATCTGAGGAGTCCCACAGCCTCGGCACATGTCAGGGTTGGGGTCAAGCTGGCGACCCCAACTGATGGGGACCCTCAGCAAGCATGTTGGCAATGCCCAGAACTGCTACCCCATCCTGTCAAAGGTGGACAGGCAGGAGCACCATGGTGCTCTCACCAGCTGCATCCTGGCTGCTGCTGGGAGTTAGTGCTCTCTTCTTCCTGTTACGTTCTGTGGATTTTGAGATATTTTAGGGTTTTGGACTAACGTTCTTTTATTTCCTAGAGGGTGCTGGGGACACAGAGGAAGGGAGAGTATATCCAGATGCTTGTATGGGCCTTTCAAGACACAGCCTTTAGTGCTTGGGTTTTGCACTGGCGGGAGGCAGGGAATCGAACACAAATATTCTGTTACTGTCGTAAACTCCTCAAATTCTCCCACTTTCAATACTTCTAAAATTAGGGCCATGCACCATTGCCTCACTATATCCTTTTCATTCTATTATTCATATATCCTATTCATTCTATGATTCATTCATTATAGATATTCTATATGGGGCTAGTCTACAGTTTCTGTCATCATTAGAGGATTTCATGACAAATGGGCTATAAGCCTGAACCTTTAATCCTTCCTATTCATGCAAGCGTAGAGACCCCAGAGAGCACCAGCATTGTATTCTCACGGACGAGATTCTCTCGATGTGAATCTCTTTCCCCTGCAGATATTCAACATCCACCTCCCCAATGGCAGCTTTCTGAAGAGAGGTCCCTATTACTCCTCCATGTGAATCTTCACACTAATGAAGTAGTTATGTATAACAAATGCTCCATTACCTGGGGCAAAATCCCAGGATGCAAGGAGGCCAAATAACAAAACTCCTGTTGCCGCTAGGCCATGCTGAGCATATCATATAGGCCAAAGGCTACACATGGAAACACTGTCAGTGCATCCCTGTTTAAAAATATAATATCCATCTTGGGCTTGTTATTCCTATTATTTACTTGTCTATAACAAGATCCAAGAAATCCTAAATTTCATCTTTCCTAGAAAAAATTTTAATACGCCTAACACTCATCATATTCCTTGATAGAAGAAAGATTAGGCTGGAATCTCAGAAAAAAACACTGGAGAAAAAATTAAAATATCAATCATGAATTTCATAGGTAAAAAACTAAGAAGAAAACAGAGGTAAGGTTATACTTAGAAAAAATCCCTCAAATTCGTTCAAGTAAGAAATGCATGGTCAGGATCCTTAAGCACCCTACAAAATAAGGTGTAACAATGTGACAAAGTAATTATGTAGTTATGATGGAATTATTTTAATGGCCTGGTTCCAGATTAGATTAAAATTATTTTTAAAGACACTTTATACATTTTTCACCTCCTGATAGTCTCAGAGATAGTGTTGTGTGGATGCTTTAACTGTAAAAATTCTGATTTAAAACTTTTTTTGATCAATTTCATTCTCATAAGCAGGTTTACTGCTGCACTAAATGCATGCAGAACCTCCAGACCTGGCCAAAAGGTTAATGTGGCTTTGAATCAGATTGGTCACACCTGAAGAGTGCAAAGTGGCTGGAGCTTGCTGGTAATTCTGGCCTTTATTTTTGTATATGTTATAGGATGGAGGGCCCTGAATCTCATTGTTGAAACTTCAGAGCATGCTTCTGCATCATTTCTCTGAACACAGCGGGATTGTACAGGCCAAGCAAGAGGAACCTCTGGCAGCCTCCCTCCCAAAAGTACTGTATACACATTATCTGCAGGTGAGAGGCTGCGAATGGCAGAGTCACCTCTAAGACCCTAAGGATTTTGTAGCTTAAGTCATCATTACATGCACACTGCTCCACTGGCAACAGACTTAATGAGTCTGGTTTTCTACAGCCTTTTGTCCTTTTATCCTCTATTTACTCTTCCTCCTCACCAAAATGATCTCAGCCTCCCTCTCTGCTGTGGAGGAAAGCCCAGAGAGCAAGAAACAGCAGGGGCTGATGATCTGGGCAGGCTGTACGTGTCTTTTGGGCAGCTCAGGTCTTCCAGGCTTTCCTGTACCAGGATCATCGATCTGAGCATTTCATCTCAAACAAAATGCCTTCTCCGAATTTGTAGGAAACTGCTATTTCTCCCAAATCTGGTTAATTTGGATAAATATAAGCTAAAGTAATGAAGCATTCAGCAGTCAGGAAACACCGAAATTAAGTTTGCCTGCTTAACTAACATTTAACTAGCATTTTACTGGTTTTAATTAGATACAGGTATTTTACCAGAGGATCCCTATGTCATTGAATTCACAGGGCTGATGCTTCAGAAATGGATCCAAATTATGAGAGGAAGGCTGTTATCTTGTAAGACTTCTTCCTCCCCTGAAAACACTAAAAAGTGAATGAGGCAGGAAACTGCAGGGGAACAGAGAATTTCATTCCTGAAGCGTCTCGAAATTTGGATACCAGCTCAAAGCCAGACATTTCACGTATGGTCACTAGTTGCAAAGACTTAATTTGCTGAATGCCTGGCAGAAGTTCTTGGCACTTGACTCCTAGGCATTTCCAAGAGCTAAGTCCATCTAATATTACATGCTTTGCAGACCCTTGCCTTCTCAGAAAGGGTGACCAACAGAAATAATCACTCCTGGTCTCAGTTCCTACGAATTTTATCAGGCCACTTCTACAACTGGGTTGATATCTCCTTCATATCACAAAATCCACTGTTTTAATGATGCAATTATTAATATGAAGAAATACATCGATACCATACCTGTTACCATTCCTAGAAAACAAACCTACATTAACGGATCTGACTGTCATCAGAACTGGGGTAAATCAGGTGTGGGACACGCTCAATGAGCAGTGAAGGGATGCAGCAGGGTTAATAGCTACTCCATAATTAAGAGTTTACACTTAATGTGTGCACAGAAGGAAGCAACAGCTCTGTGGAAAACGGATCATTTGAGCAAGTAATTTGGACCTGTATACGGAAAAAAGGGGACCAAATGAAGGCTATGTGACCTTAATATTTTCATTTAATACTGGCTATTCAATGCTGCGTTTTGCAATCTTGGTGGTGTTGCTGGAAGTATGAATTGTTTCAGAGCTATGAGACTGGAAGTGAAAAACCTCATGGAAAAAAAGAACAGTCTTGGGGTCTTTGCCTCTGCTTTGGCTCCCATAGGAGGATTTCAGAGGATTTCAGCTGGTAGACTTTTCTGTCCTTCAGCTCCAAGCTTGTCTTGTCCTCCTCTGCTCTCTCAGACGTGTCCTGGCCTACTCCTGTCTCTTCCCCATCAACTCTCCATCCCTTTTCCCAACATCCGTCCCAAGCTCTCTCTTTTTGGTTTCTCCTGGCATCCCCAGCACCCCATCCACACTCTGCCACCACTTCCCACTGTTCCTCTGTCCCAAGCTCTCCTTGCAGTGTTCATGGCTCCTGTCCCCTTATCCTGACCACCTCAGGTCCTGCTGCCCATCTCTTCATCCAGAGTCCCCGTGACACTTCCACCCACCCCAGCCTCCCCTGTGCCCTGCCCTGGGCAGGGGGGCTGAAAGGAGGCAAATCAAAGCACGTCCACTCAAAAACCATTTTTTAGCTCCTTATGTCAAATAGGTTTCTGCTAAGTATATACAAACCTGAAATTTTTCAAAACTTTAAAATATAACCAAATTTTCTGTCATGAAGACAACCAAGAGTGCAATTATGAAAAAAAGTCCTTATTTCCCATCCTGATACCAATGCCTGGTGGGACTCTAGATTAAGGATATTTTCTTCCTGAATGTCAAACATATTAAGAAGAAAATCTTTTTATTAACTGATTTCTTAAACCTGAAAAAGTTTGGTAGGAACTTTTCCAAAACAACCCTCTCTCTACATTATGGAAGTAATCTTAATTTGGGTGGAAAAAAAAACATTTAAAAGTAGTCAAAGTTTAGCAAAATTTTCTGGGAACAAGATTGAAAATATGTAGCATCAGCAAAACTGCCTGTAATAGCAGTTAAATACAACAGCACATAAAAACTTAATCATAAATTATTTCTTCAAATATGTCCTGTGCTAAATATCATCTTCCATGATGCATTGCAGCTGAAATATAGAATAAGTGTCTTTTTTAAGCAAGAGCATTTAACAGACATAAATGGTAAACTTGTCCAAGGATCACATCTTTAACTATGGATCCAATGTACATCTAATTTTAGCTTAGAAACTGGTTGGAAGATTTACTTGTGAAACGCCTGAAAACTTATCCAATGTGCAGTGCTGTGAATTGCTAAGGACTGGCTGCACCTTTTGTATCAACCCAGAGATTTAATCCCTTCAGAGCAAAAGTTAGTCCTAAAAATGTCATCATTCTTGTGCCTTCCAGAATGCTTTATCATTTACTATTATTAATTGATTCTTACATACACAAACCAGCTAGCAGAAAAGAATCCTCAGTACCATAAACTAGATGAGCATAGAAAGAGAACAATGACTAATTCCCAAGGTTACCAGCTAATTGTATTTCTATTTGAAACCATTACAAGTGGAGATTGTTTTTTCACTTTTTTACGGTTCTTCCCTTATCAAATTCACTAGCTTCAAAGCTTCTTGATTATTAAATGGTCCTTGCTTGTTCAAACTAACTCCAAATAATTTTAAAAAATGTTTAGTTGTGCAACAGAGATTAAAGGGCTTCGACATGCTCACTGTTAACAGGAAATAAAGAAAATACATTTCTTCATCAAATCATTTTCACAGAGTCTCATATATTTCATCAGAAATGGCCATTAGTGTTATTTCAAAGAGATGCCTGTGGTTTCTGATAACTACTTATTACACAACCATCATTTTATAATATAAACCAATGACTTGGTGATAAAGTACACCAGTTGGTAACATAAACAGATGCATTATGGATAACTTAAGTACTGCTTTCTCTTCCACAAATTCATTCTGTGTCACTTAAAAGGAAAAATAAAAGGAATTGTATGTTTAATAATATTTAGATACTCAGGATATGCCTAAACTTAGCAAATTAAAGTAGTTCCAATGTTCTATATTTCAGAATACTGAATTCCAGGTTCAAAAATTAAATGAGATGGAAAATGCTTATGATCCCTTGATAAGCACAGCTAGGAATGAATTGGCGTATGGAGGAGAAGGAAAAGCCAAAAACAGCAAGAGTTGTGCTGTGCAGCGTTTTTGTAATGACTTTGTGGCCCTATTTCCCAGATTATGTTTCCAGCTTTTGAAAATCTGACAGGCAACAAAACACACGAAAGCCATTTTGAAAAATCAAATTCTTCTGCAGAATTATCTACACGGTTTTATGACTATCCTGTGGTACTGCCAACCCAACGCTAAAATGTGTGCACAGGTAGGTAACCTCATCTGCAGGATAATGCCCTTGTCTCTGGTAGTGACTTCAAGGAAAGTAACACTCCAGAGGTGCAGCAGAGTTTGGCAGTTCGCTGCTATGGATGATCACATATTCACGTTACTTTAAAAAGAGTTCAGGTCTCTCCTACTACATACTTCAAACGAAACCTCCAAAAAGTATCATCCTTCACCTTGTTGAAAGGGAAGAGTTGACTGAACTACTCTCAGAAGGGAATTTCAACACGCTATCTCATTTTTTAAAAGGAAAAACCCTGGAAACCAGTAGAGTCACTTCCATTTCTCTGGACAGTCTCCATTAGCTGTCTTACAAGTTGTCCCTTTAAATGTAACCCAAAGAACAGCACCCTTCTCGTTAATCCTTTCCTAGTGAAGGAGAGGCTTCTTTAGCAACACTTGTAACATCGTCTCCTACAGCATCCTTACGTCCAAGGTGAGTCTTCACCATCCTGATGGCTGGACTACAAGATGGAGGAAAAACTGGCTGGATTGTCCGTTTCAAGGGCTAGTGGTCACTGGGTAGTGCCTTACATAGTGGTTGCTGAGAAAAGGAACTCCTCAATGGTCTATCCTGGGACATGTCAGGAAGACTAAATACAATAGGTATAAATTGGAACAAGAGCAATTCAAACTGGATATAAGGTAAACAAAATAACCCTCAGATAATGTAGCATTGTAATAGGTTGCCTAAAGAGGCTGTACAGTCTCCATCCTTGGAGGTTTTCAAGCCCAGCTGGGTAAAGACCTGAGCAACCTGGTCTGGCCCCATAGGCAACCCTGCTTCAAGCAGGACATTGGACTAGGGACCTCCTGAGGTCCCTCTCAACCTCAGCTATTTTACAGTTCTGCAGAGGGAAATAGCAGTGTCAAACAAAGTGATAAATAGTGATAAGCCCTTATTTCCCCTTCGACAAATAAGACATGATGTTTTGGTGCTGTACAGCCACCTACGAGCTTGGGAACTGTGACCAACTCACAAGTTGCCCAAAGCACATCAGAAGATCCTGGGCAAACCTGCTTTCCAGAGACATCTGTACTTCCTGCAGCCCTTTCTAAGTGCTTGCAACTACCTAATAATACCGTTTGTGTCCCAACTGGTCCAGGTCCTGCTTTGGCCAGGCACTGAGAAAGTGACACCTGCTATGTCTGGCAAAGACCACACTGTGCTGCGTCAAGACCTACAAAGCACCTCACCAGTCGTGGCACCAGCCTTATGCACAGGCTGGGGAGGTGAAATGGAAAAAGAAAACAATCCCAGAAGTTATCCAAATCTCAGGGAACAAGAAATTCACCAACAAGGTCCATAAGAATCACTCTAAGAGGGAGGGAGGAACTACTAAAATAAGGACTCGTACACCTTTGACTGAACCAACAGTAAAAGGAGGTACTAGAGGCTTCTAAGATGTCCCACGTTTGCACGTTTAACACAAGCACAAGCAAACAAAAATCTTTCTGCTAATCTGATGTTCACAGTTTATTAAATTTCTACTTTTTATTTCTTTCTTTTAATATATTAGGATTTTTATATTATAAACACTTTATATTGTCTGCATGTGACACTCTGCACAATGATCTAAAGCCACTTTTCATCAACACAACTCCAAGACAAGTCCCAAACTTATTTTGTGTCGAATTCTGGTATTTATTTCAGCATTTTGACAGAAAGAAAAAACCAAACCAAACCAAACCAAAACAAACAAACATATAAAAAAAGCCATGATGGAATTGACAAATGCAATCTTTATTTTTAGTAAAACCTGTGAATTTTGATATTGCTTCTCTGTGTCAGTTTTTTCGGAATATGTTTTCTTTAGAGAAAACCGAAAATGTCATCATGCTTTGTTCAGAATAATTCAAGTAGTAGATAAATAAACACTAATCGCAAAACTAGCATAGACAATTGACTTTCAACCTCCCCTAACTCAGCTGCTGTATTTTGTCTACTGCATCCTGGCTGAAACCACCAGCAGAAAAATATCAAGCGTGAGATATCAAGTGTGAGGACTGCAGTTGCTGCCAGTGCTGCCCGGCCTTCCTTTCTCCAATGTCTTAAAAGACAAACTTAAAATGCCAAATCATAATTAACTACAAAGCAATCATGAGGCACTTTCTCACACTATATCTCAAGACCCATCACTATAAAGGAAACTGTCTGACTTGATGTAGTGTGGTAAAGCAGTGAGGAGGAGTGCTCCAAGGCAATATTGGGTACCAAACACTGAAAAAATACAAGAGTGTGCATGAGTATAATGCACTGATCAATTTTTAAATCAAAGAAGGAAAAAACAGCTAAATTTAAGCTCTTAACGTTAATTGTTTAATGAAGAGTGACAAGAGTCTATGTAAAAGGGTCATTTTATATTAAGAACAAACAGTGCCCTCTGTGGTTTAACAGAAAATGTGGTGTTGGTTTCTTCTGCATTGTATTTTTAAACACAGAAGCTAAGAGCACCCAAAATTGCCCTATTTAGTATAATCACTTAGCTCGATGAAAATCCTCAGTCATTTTAGCATGCTTGCCTCAGGAATGCAGATTACAAGTAGCAAACAGAAAGTAATCCACAAATAGCTTTAGAATCCTGTTTGAAAAATTGGCCTGTGAGCTATGTAGGTCTAAAAGCCAAGAGACTACATTATGATCCAAAAAACTGAAAGATTTTTTTTTAAATGATTTATGTAAACTAGGAATGAAAAACTCACTTTAAAACAAACTCAAGCATGTATTGTTGATACGATCACATTTTAGAATACACTAAGTGTTCCAAATGGCCCTCAGATCAATTTTGTGAAGTAAACAAAGCTCAGCTTTCAATGAGATTTAGGTTTTAAAACACAAGAAATTAGGTATAGGTTAATTCAAACATTCATTAAATCCAGACTGCCATGAGTTATAATCCACGGTCTAAAGTGATGACTAACTCAGATAACAGCCATGCTTATGCAATCTGTTACAGATAATATGTTAAGTAAAATAGTTTGCACAAACTCTAAAATAAAGGATCTTTCCAGTTAACAAAAGAGCCAAAATTAAAACATCATTTAAAACATGCATTTTGCTCTGTATTTGAAATCAGAGAGTGTGTCCACATTTTATACAGGAACATAGGCATGCACACACACACATTATTTTAATAGATGCCAGATGGGAAATGTACTTGACATCCAGTTTACTTTCGGCAATGCAAGCGCGGCGGTCTCGCCATCATGCTCTCGTTGTACAGACCAGCAGCTGCAGCGGAGCACAGTCCCTGCTGGGGCTGGTGGCACTGTGGCCCCAGGGTCTGGGTGACACACTTGGTCATGGAGGAGCGGTGCCTGCCGGGACAGGCCCTGGGGGCACCTGTGGAGCTCGGGAAGAGGAAGCAGCCAAAATCAGTTCCCATCCCTCACGATCAGACACTTCTGCAGGTGGGCGGAGGACACAGCCCAGGGAAACTGTGCTCTGAGGCTGATCTCAGCCTTCCCTTTTGCAGGAGAGCCTTTGGGGAACTGAGGGGTTGATGTGCATTTCCCACCCCACTTGCTCCTGCCCCAGTCCAGCTGTACTTTGCATCCTCCATTCATGGTTTAGGCAGCAGGAGGGGGACACACCTCTGCAGAACAAGGTCAGGGGTGATGGTGAACAGCTGAGCCCCAAACTGAGGTCCAAACCATGCGGGTGTCCCCCACTGTGTAAAGTGCTATGACTTTTGCCTCTATTAGCATCTAGAATAGTCTTTCTTTGATGCCAATTTATAATAACCCGTGTTTACACCCCAACAAGCTCCTAGCCGTGCACCACGACTGCCCTGGAGACCCTGCCAAGCTGAAAGATGCTGGCTGGAACCAAAAGACCTTACAGTCCGAGCTCAGGTGAGAGTGGACTGAGGTGGGGGCCCTTGGGTACGTGGCATTTCACCATGTCAAGCTCCCATCCACGGACAATGTCTTTCCAAAATTTCCATCTGCAAAGCTTTTGGGAGAGATACAGAGAAAAACATAACTCTCCGCAGTCTAGTTTCAGTGGTTAGTCATCTGAAGCATCAATGTGTTGCCACAGGTACAGGGATGAGACCTGCTGAATCAGCTGAGGAATAGCAAGGCAGGTTTACAATCCAGTAAAGCTACTACCATACTTCAGTCATGGCAGTTTGTAAAAGGCTCTGAAGAGGTAAAGAGTAATATAAGCACTGAGTGATATTATTAGTGTTTCAAAAGCTATTTTGACTTCTAGGATTGATACATTTACAGCATGCAAAAAGCCATCTCCCAGTACTGTCCTGTAGCTGGAAAGCCATTAGTAGGAAGAAAGCGAAAAATCAACTCACAGCTATCTATCAAAACACTTATATTAATTTAGAATACTCATATTTATAAAGTATTATTAGAGTTAGCTGTATGGCTGAGATGGGTATGGCAAGAGAAAGAAATTGTTTATTTTACTACCCTGGGTGTCACTTTTGTTATGATATCTGGGTGTAGCATCCTCTGCTGGCTGGGCCCTTCTATGAACTCAGCATTGCAGGGCACAGCACAGACCTGTCTAAATTATATCCAAAGGCAGTTTCACTTTGCTAATTATTGTGGATATAGGTGCATGTATATGGAACTTCCTGCTGTTTTGTCTGAGCATCTATTTGTCCCTGGCATGAAACTTCAGCACGTAGCTTGTGGCACCTGGGAGTATTTCCCAGTTCCTAAGAAGTGGTTGGTTTGCCTGAAATGCCCAGGGAAAGTGTTTCTAATTTACCATTCCGAGCTTGTTGTTTTGTATCAAGAAGCTGGTTCTACAGTCAGGTGTTTTCAGCGTGCCCTTCTTTTTTGCCAATAGGCAACTGATTTTGGTGGAAAGTCTGGGGTTTGTGACTAAATTAACATTTACAGAAAGGGGGCATTTTAATCACAAAAGAAAGCATTAGGAAAAAAGGTCTGGCAAGTGAACACTCCATCAAAACAACAACAAAAAAGTATATAAAATGCAAAATATCTGTAAAAATCCCACTTTGAGCTGTCGCAACGGGATCTCACGGGAGCTGTGGGCAAATAATTTCCTGTCTCCACTTTCATCCATGGCTGCATTTCTTGGCAAGACCTCATCTCCTGGGGTGCCAGAATGACTCCCAGGATACACTGTCCTATCCTCACTGTGAATAGAATTTACTGATAATATCTGTGAAAGATATAGGGGAAGAAGACAATTCTTAATAGGAGAAAACCAAAAGATTCTTAAGTTAGTGTTCCGTGTTTGTGCCGTGATCAAAGTAAAAAACAGAGAAGTCACAAAACAGCTAAGATATATAAATACAAAATCAACCCATTTAGAACAGCTTGAATAATAATTTGGATAGTATACCACAGAAGGAATGAGACATAATTAACAAATCTATTATTTACAGGACTAGATTATCATCTTGTTGAAGCCTCAGGCATGTTAGCAAAAAGCCATTCAGTAGGCCAACTGGGAGCATAAAGGAACCTTAATTCTTAAAGACAGCTTAAGGCTTCTATATTTCTCATTAATATCTAAATATATGTCCCTACCAGCTTATTTCCGATTTTCTCATGAGCCGCTGTGGTGGTTTAACCGCAGCTGGCAAGTAAGCACCGCATAGACACTCGCTCACTCCCCCCACAGTTGGATGGGGGAGAGAATCAAAAAGTAAAAGTGGGAAAACTTGTGGGTTGAGATAAAGACAGTTTAACAGGTAAAGCAAAAGCCACACACGCAAGCAAAGCAAAACAAGGGATTCATTCACCACTTCCCATGGGCAGGCAGGTGTTCAGATATCCCCAGGAAAGCCAGGCTCCATCACACGTTATGGTTACTTGGGAAGACAAATGGCATCCCCCCGAACATGCCCCCCTTCCTTATTCTTCTCCTAAAATACACATTGATCATGATGTCATACGGTGTGGAATGTCCCTGTGGTCAGTTGGGGTCAGCTGTCCCAGCTGTGCCCCCTCCCAGCCTGTCGTGCACCCCCAGCCTGCTCGCTGGTGGGGTGAGGAGCAGAAAAGGCCTTAACACTGTGCATGCCCTGCTCAGCAACAGCTAAAACATCCCTGCATTCTCAACACTGTTTCCAGCACAAATGCAAAACATGGCCCCATATGACCTACTGCAGAGAAAATTAACTCTGTCCCAACCAAAACCAGCACAGCTGCATGTTCAAAGTGTTGCAGGTAGCATGGACGGTTTCCCAAGGACACCAAGAGCTGTGTCAGGGTAAACTGAAGTGCTCTTTGAAAGGTATGTAAAGAATAACACAGTAATCAGACGCAGTCAACATGGGTTCACAAAAGAAAAGTGCTGTTTAACTAGTTTGATATTTTTCTATTATAAGGTCGCCTGCCCAGTGGATGAAGGGAAGGAGGTAGATACAGTTTTTCCGAATTTTAGTAAGGCGTTTGATACTGTCCCTGCCAGCATCCTTCTGTACAAGTTGTCCAGCTTTGGTATGAGCAGGTTCATGGTGCAGTGAGTGGAGAACTGGCTGAAGCCCAGAGCTCGAAGGGTTGTAGTGAAGGGGGCTACCTCTGGCTGGCAACCTGTCACCAGCAGTGTGCCTTGTAACATGAGCAAAGAAGACACCAGAGCAAGAATGGAATGCAACTGTTCTACTGGGATTGCACCAAGACAGGATCATACATGCACTGGACTAGCACACTTTGCAGATTCTGTCCGGACAAGGGAGGACTAGCAAAATGTGAGAAGTATGGGTCCATTCGAAGCTTCACAGCGTATTCTGATGGTCATCAACACTCGGCATAACCTCAGTTGACCCAAAACTTTTCATCCAGTATCCAGAACAGTACAGATTTAGTCTGTTTGTCTCTCCAGATGCCTTAGCTTTTCACCCCTTTCCCCAAATTCTTCCCTGTCAGTCCCAACCTCCCAGACAGCATTATAAACTCAGCTATTCATTCAACAGATTAATGTCTTTATTACACCAATGTGGTTTGTTATGTTCGTCTGCTTTGATCTTCTCTATAAAGATAACACATAAAATTTCCCTGCAATAATTATTTGAATGAGATTACATCTTCTCTTAAAAATTTGGATTTTAAAGGATCCATTGAAGAAAACACGTCACATTCATGTAATATGCTTCAAATGGTTAACACCACTCTCTCAAAATATTATACCCTATTTCTACTCCAAAACTGTCAAGCTGCAGCTCACAGTCCTTAGTTTGTGTCACATTTGTTTTGTCCCATATGGTATCGGAGCTCTACCTCTTAACATTGGTTAACTGGAGCTTTTCTGCAACATAACCACTGATTCGAAGTAGCAAGACTACCTTAAAGCTTTACCTTAAATTTTAACTTCTCTTTTTTATTAAAATAATCAGATTGAACTCCATGAGTCTTTCACCAGAGGATCTAATCTTTCACCCCTTCTGATCTCCTTGTACCTACCTGTGATATCCTCTTTGTACACTGAAGGATCTGATCAGCTCATTTAGGAGATTACCTTGCCTGACAGCATCCTTTGGAGACTTACTTCTGACAAATCAGAAATACCTTAGTTAGCAAGGAAGCCACTAAGGGTGGCATTACTTTTACCAGTGTACTTGATTCAGAAGATCTGTCTTTTTTGTGGCCACGTGTCTTTGTTACCTACACCTCAGGACACTCTACATCAGTTGCAAAACTGCTCAGCAATGATTTGCTTTCAGGTCTTCAGTTAGAAAAACTGAAGAAGACCCAGAACTACAAGCTGTAACTAAAAATAGACATACTCAGCAGTGGTGATCCATTTATGATGATATTATGGCAGCTAATCCAGCTAGGACACCTCAGGAACTAAATTACATTGTTCTTGAATAAAATGATACACAATACTATATCAAACATTTTACAACCCTTGCTTTTCAACCAACTTGTAAGTATTTTTTTTTTTTTTTAAAGAAAAAGATCAGGTTAGTTTCAGAGGTTTTCCTGAAAACTATGTTTTTGGGAATAATTGTATTAACTACACTATTAATTGAGCATTTCATTAACAATTCTGATTTTTTATATGACCATTGTAAAGGTAACAGGCTTAAAATTACCTGGGCTGCAATTTTACCCCTTCTAACATGGTCTAATTTTCGCTCTGTCCCCTAAAACTTTGCACTGTTCCAAGACTTACTGAAAAGTACTATTAATCATCCAAAGAGCTCTTCTGCAAGCTCTTATAAAACTCTCAGATGCAAATTATCTAGACCTCCTGATTTTAAAATGTCTAGCTTTAGCAGCTGCTGTTTAACAGCCTCTGAGAAACTGTTGGACTGGAAAGTGTTTCAGTATCAAGATCAGCATGTAATATAACTAATTCACATAGCTTTTTTCTAAAAACATAACAGAAGTATTTACTTCACACTTCTGTTATTCCCCCATTATAACTGACACTTCTTCCATATCTGCTCTCAATGGCCAGTATTCTTTTCGTTCCTAAGCTCCCAAATCTCCTTCTTATTATCTTTTCCTGTTGTGGACATTAATTTCTTCCTGCAATTTTTTATTTCTATTATCAGGTTTTGGGACTTCTTCTTTCTTACTGAAAATCAAGCCTGTTAGTACACTACAGTATAAGGATTTAAGAGTTTATTCTATCTCCACATAGTAATCTGGATATAATCTACTTATGGTCTAATTATGGCACATATTTCTGTGATTATTTCTTTTCAATCCACTAAGATTAAATGTGATATACTGGTTCTGCTAAATCATTTAAAACGCAGTATGTCTTGAAAAGTCTACAGTATTTTAACATTGACAGAATAGGACACCCAGCATGTCATTCAAATTGCAAGTTCCAACATCTTATATGTTTTTTTCTTTCAGCACACAGTATAGCGAGGCATTAAAGAAACCCACTACTGTGATTTTGTGATTTCTGTTGAAAACTAATTAGAAGCATCTCATATTTTCTCACAGAAAAGCATTTGGTGTCGTTTTCACGACCCCATGTGAACCACCACAGGAAGACGGGCCTGTGAGACATACCCAGACTCTTTCCTATGCACAGCCACATCACATAATACCTTGCAGGCTCCGGTTTATCTTCTTTGTCACTATAAGACATTTCCTTACAACACTTTAATGGTTTGAGTGTTTTTTTCGTATGTCATCTCCGTGCTTCACCAGGCCCTTCTAAGACATGATCATCAGAGTTGGATGCCATATACCCATCAAAGCCACTGTTCTATGGAGTAATATATGACAAGCAACACACACAAACTCTTTTTTCAAAGCTTTAGCAGATGCTAAGGATACCACCAACCACAGAATCACAGAATCACAAAATCACAGAATCACAGGATCACAAAATCACAGAATCACAGAATGGTTGGGGTTGGAAGCGACCTCTGGAGATCATCTAGTCCAACCCACCTACTAAAGCAGGAACACCTAGAGTAGATCACACAGGAATGTGTCCAGGAGGGTCCTGAACGTCTCCAAGGAAGGAGACTCCACAACCTCTCTGGGCAGCCTGTTCTAGTGCTCTGGCACCCTCAAAGTTTCTCCTCGTATTCAGGTGGAACCTCCTGTGCTTCAGTCTGTGTCCACTGTCCCTCATCCTGTTGTTGGGCACCACTGAAAAGAGTCTGGTTGCACCCATCCATCCCTTCACCACTGTGCAGAAATGCCAAGCCCAGCCTCAAGCAGCTGTGTCAGCCAGGACCTCCCACCTGCCGGGACAATTTTCTATCTGACGCTGGTACCCCAGCAAAGGACATTTTGTGCTGTACAGCCACAGCCATGCACGATCCAGGGAAACCCGCCAGCTGCTGGGATCGAAGCAGCCAGTTGTGCTCCACTCTTCGCCCATGTTTTCTTCTGGCACCACATCATCTGACCATAACTCCTCTGAAACCAGAGCGCAAACTGTGGAGGGGGGAGCAGGGGAGGAGAAGAGGGGAAGGGAGAGGATGTCCAGTGACTCAGAGGGAGATAACAGCCTGTTTTACATAGCCTGCCATTCCCTTTCCCCTCTTGACTCTTCCTAAATAGGTTACGTTCAGGGACTTTAGCATTCCAGGCATGTGAGTCCTACGCACAGCATCCAGTGATGGCAATGCAGCCAGATTTATTACCATGTTCAGAGCACTGGTGTATAGACAATTAACACTCTTTTTCCTCATATCCCTTTGTACCTTGGTTAATTTTAGCTTGATATCTTGATTGCGTTGAAAACAAATGCTTTTTTGTTCCCACTTCTATGTTGGTCATCAGGCGAATCTAGCTGTCCCATTCCTTGCAAGGCTGGGAGGAGGCCCATCCACAGCATCTGGTACCAGTGCCAGCCCCTTCTCCCGCCAGCATCCCTTTTCGTCCTCAGCCATGCCCAGACCACTGCCCATGCTCCACACGCTGCCATGTACCCCGCTGAGAGATGTTTGATGTGGCCTCAAAATCCCAAGCTGGGATGGCTCTGGCTTGGCTGCTTTGCTTGTAGGTCCATTTATCATCTGAATAACTCTGAATTTTTGGAAAATGTGGCAAACAGTGGGAAAATAGACATTTTCAGCATGTCATGGGCAATTTGAGGGGACAAATTAAAGGCTGTGTTCTATCTAGATGACTCTTTTCCCATTAAATTTCAAAGGCCTGCTGATACGCTTCTCAGAATTGTGCTGAGAAAAGAATTTTTAATAACCAACAGTGTCAGAAAGCGTTAATAGTCAGGCTCCAGTCTAGCTCTCTGTATTGCGTATTCACACACAGCACACTCTTATTCGTCATCTGTACTTCTAGGCACAAACAAGAGGGGTTAATAAGAAATGCTCCTTCACTTAATCACAGTGCCTTAAGGGTTCCTGTTGGGAATCACAGCTACCAATACCATGAAGTCATTTAAAAGGGACAAATAAATAAATAAATGCATAGCCCACGGATGATTTTCACTTTGGCTCCAATTTGAATCAGGATAATAACACCCAAGAGCAGCATGGCAGTGCTTTTCCTTTCATTTTGTGCCACGTTCAAGTGATGTTTTTTCACAGCTTTAATAGTCCTGTCAGCATTCATCAGCAAATCAAGACAGCCTCCAGAATACTGCCATAAAAGCACAGTGGATTTTTAATTAGAACAGGGCAGACCTTAGTACACCAAATACATGTTAAATTGATATTTCTCACTACAACTCAAGATTACCCAGTTTCAGCTGTTTCCAAATGAAGCAAATCAAGCTTAATGTGGGCTCAGCTGAACAAATGTATTTTCTTAGGTTTACGGCAGCTTTTAACTTCTAATGCCTTTTTTTTCAAGATGATGTTATGGTAGGAAAATGTTACACTTGCCTATGTGAGATTTACAGATGACCTTTTTACTGGACAAAAGTTCTGTGGGACATGGGACAGAATATAAATCCCAGACTCCGCTCCATCAAAAGCTGATAAATAAGTGAGGAAGATTAAGAGTGTAGTTTAATGAGCCAGTATGTTTTCCATTACAGATGTAATCATTTGCCAAAAAGTGTCCTTTCCACATTCGTTTTATTTTGAAAAACAATGACTCCTTCATAAAACCGTCTAGTAGGTTTTCTGGATGCACTATTTTTTAGGGGATCAGTGGTTTGTGGTCTTGTTGATGTGGATCAGAAGAAGTCAAAGTCATTTGTTGCTTTTCCTGAAATCTTAAGTACCACAAGCTGCTAGATCATTTCTTATTAGTATCTGGGAATTATTAAAGTGTACTCAGGATTCCCATCCAGTCCCATTTTACAGTAACAAAAAAACACAGGAAAAATGTGACTTTTGTTACTTCTGTGTTAATTTCCCCATGAATTACGCAGAGCATATTCCCTTGTCATTTTTCTATTTAGCAAGTCAGTACTCAGAAGGTCTGATCTCAGGATTTAAAAAGACAAACAAAAAAAAACCACAAAAAAACCAGCAAACAAACAAAACCACAAACAAACTTTCAAATATTAGCTCAAATCAGTGGAAGAGGGGAAGTTATTTTGATCACAGTACCAGCTCCTCCTGATCCACATTGCCACTGCAGCAACGAGTTGGACTCCCTGAAATCAGACAACATGCACTTCCCTTGCTTCTTGCCACAAAGAGCAAGAGGAAGGACTGGTGGGGCTGCAGCCTGTCCCAAGGGGAAAGCAAATTCAGACACGCAAAACACAGTAGTCTCACCTCACCTTCCAGGAACAGGGGTTCACCTGAAGCACCATAAGGAAATTAGGAGTCAGGCACATCACTGCCCTCTCTGTCTTAACAGAGACTCACTAGGGAAGTTTTGCTGGTGGACACAGCCACATTTCCCATAGTTTATGAGCGATATGTGTCAATCTGCTTACAGAGATGCTAATTGTTGGAAAAAATGCTTTAGCCTAGCAAGACACAAAAGCACAGTAGCAGGAAGGAAAAAGCATAGTCGGACACCGAACTTGGCTGATGATTGCATTCTGGTGTGCACCTAGGTGCTGCAACTCTTCCATGCATTTTGAGTTTGACCTGAAGATCCACAAATCTCAAAAATACTATAAGGGAGTTGAGTCCCTTAGGAAGGGATTGACAGTGGCCAATGTGCTGCACAGGGAGATCAGTGCCAGTGGAAAACTGGTGGCAATGAGGAGGCTGTGCTGCTCTCAATGCCTTGCTCCTGTGTTGGGCTGGGAGCATGAGAGCTGCAGACATCAGGGATGCACCACCACTTACAGAGACCTCCTCACATCTTTGTGCCCTGCCCTGATGAAGTCTGGAGGACAGCACAAAGCTGCACCGAGGTCATCCAAGCAAACCACACATGCTGCTGCACCAGAGCTTCATCCTGCTTTGTATGTAGCTTGTCTTGCAAGGAAAAACTGCTAACAGCAAATTGCTCTGCATATATTTTTTCTGAGTCTCTCAGGAAACCTGCAGGACTTGCAGGCTGTTCAAACAACTTATGCAATGTGCGGAATGATGCACTCAGGCAGGATGACGGAACAAAAATCTCCCTCCAAACTTACCTCATGAGTCTTCTTGTTGGTTTGGGGTTCAGTCCTACAACGTGGGGAGGTGGGGGGGGTTCTGTTGTTTTGGGGGCTTGTTTGTTTGTTGGTTGTTTTTTGTTTTTGTGGGTTTGGTTGTTTGGTTGGTTTGGTTTGGTTTTTAAAATAAACATATACACCACAATAGACACTCCATCTCAATCATTTTTCTCAATGTTCAACCCAAAATAGCCAGAAAGAGAAATACCTTTAAGTCAATCATCAAAGCTAAATTAAACAAGCACAAAAGTTCACTGAACTTTTAAATAGCAATGAAGCTTTGAAAATGGGTTCTGTACCTGAAATTTCATGCGTAAATTATGACTTCACTTTCAAAATTTATCTTGGCCGAATTTCTGGAGTAAATCCATCAAATGCAATCTTCTGTAGGAAACTTACTTCCGAGAAACAATTTCCTACACCGAGAAGCAGAGAACAAGCAGAATGACAAATGCATCCCTTCACATAGGACTGTTTTAGAGAAATACACAGACATCATGATAATACAAAACTCAGAAGGACTGACACAATGTCTGCATTTTACCATTTAGCATCTGTTTTCAGTCCATGCTAAGGCTCAGACTTGAGAGGTGCTGAGTACCCCTGATTCAGCAGACCCTGAAGGGCACAATTTACTTCAAGCCTACAAAGAGGCCTTCAAAATTAATGGGAAATCAAACAGATCAAAAAGCAGTGGAGCAAAGAAAGCACACTACATCATAATACAAGGGAACAAAATTAATCACACATAAAGTGATCTCAGCCTTGCTAGGCTCCCCATTAGAAAAGGTGGAAGTCTGTTTCCACCCACATGAGCTTCCCCAGTCCCATTTAGCAAACTGTTTCTTCACAAATCCTTACTTTTGTCCATGCATAACTTCCCTCCGGGTGAGACATTGGCCTTCTGGGAAGCATTGTGCCGTTGAGCTGGGGTTTGATGGGGAGCACGACAGCACACAATGATGGAGTCATCCTCTTGCCAAGAGCAGGTGACTTCAGTGGCTTCCAGGTGGCATGTGGGATGTCAGCTTTGACTCTGGGACCTGCCTGACTTTATGCTCACAGAGATGGAAATAATGCAAACTAGACCTCCTGTATCATATTCTGCTCAAGGTATCTTCACATCGTATATGGGAAAAGAGCATTTCAGGTACAAAAAAAAAAAGGCAAACTGAAATTAAAGAGCTCGGTTCTGCTTGTGCTGATGCCCCCTTCAACACATGATATGAGTAGCTGCATGTTGAGCGTAATCCTGGATTTTGTACATGAGAGAAAGACAGCAACAACAAGTAACTAGAAATAATTTCCATAAATGAGGATGTAGACAACAGATGGTGAAGCATCCACAAAAGGCTAGTAGAGAGGTGTGAGAAGCAGCCCCTTGCCTTCTACTCGGCAGATTAAGCCCCACCTAGTACATGGCAGTCAGGTTCAATTACATCAACCAGCTTAGGGAATTTACAGCCCAATCTTGTTTTCCATGGAAAACCCTCAGGCTTGTAGCTGGGAAGATCAGTTGAGAAGTGAGAGATGGGGTTTAAGACTCTCAGGTCTCCTGTGCTCTGAGGGTGCTCAAATCACAGCAATTCTAGGTGAAAGTGGGCCAGCACCTTCTTTTGTAACAGATTCGTAAAGATTTCCTAGTGGGAATGCCTCAGACCCTCTTGCAGAGAGAAGCAGTTAAGGAGAAACGTGTGAGAAACACTACTGGAAATCCATTAGTGAAAGAAAGGATTTATTTTCGAAGTTTAAATAATTCAGCTAGAGAAATACTAGCTAGCAGAGAGAAGCTCACATAAACATTTTGAAAGTGGATAGCAGGGAGCAAAGAAGCAGAAAGGAGTAAATAAATTACTCCTCTCTGCCAAATAACTCACAGGAATTGTGAGCTTTCTGGGGCAGACACTTTAGACACTTTCTTTTCTCTGTATGTTTGTACAGTATGCAGAAACGTGGACCCCCAAATTCTTTATTGGGGTCTCTAGACACCACAGCAATATGAACAGAATATTGCAAGGAGAAAAGCCAATGATAATGTATACGCAACCCTGGAAAGGGCTGTGCAGCCATGACCACATCACTTAACAGTGCGTGTCATCAAGCCTTTGTTGTACCTTCCTGTACCAAGGGTGCTGGACGCTGCATCAGTCCCTGAAGCAGCAGACACCCACAGGCTGCCTGAGCCCCAGCTGCCCCTGCACCACCATAGTTCATCATCTCCTGCTGCATTTTCTTCCCATGTGCCTCTGCTTAGGGAACAAACCAGAAAACAGTTTCCAAAGAAAAAAGGCACGAGCAAAAATCACACGGCGATTTCTAGACAGGGTTTTACGAGCAGCATTTTTGTTACGTTTGTAATTGGGTAGACACATCTCAGTGCAGCTTCAAAGAAGTGTCAAAGAACAACTTGAGGCGGAGTGGAGGAAATGTTCCCTTTGGAAATCCTAGATTGATTATTTTGTACCTATGCCCCCCAAAAAATTACACTGGGTAATCCATGTGTGCTTAACCTTTGGGCTCTCAACTAATTAATTAAAGTTGCTTGTAGTACATGCAGTGTTAGTGAGGTAATATTTCATCATGTTTCTAGTAGGAAAGGTTTTGGCACAGTGCAGTCTTTCTTAGTCCAGATTGGAATAACAGGGGTTACATAAATGCAAATTACACAATTTGACAGCTGTGTAACATCAGCATGTTATGACATAAAGAGCTAAATCCCAAGGCCATCACTGATGGGTGAAATCAGGCTCCCATTGAATTTTGCAGTGGGGGGGCCTGCAAAAGACAATCCTGGTACAGAGACCCCACTGCCATATCTTTTCGCTCTCCCCACCAGCAGCCCATCTCACCACCCTGCTCTGGTTGCTCATGGGCATTCTGTGCATGTTCCTCTTCCTTTACCCACTGCCAGATATTTAAGAATTTCTTCTCGCACCCGCCATACCTTATTTCTTCACTGTCTCTGGTTTTGACTTAACTGGCCTTTCTTCTCCCTCCCTCCCTCCATCTCGCAATCTTCATTTACTTCTTCTAGGTGCTTCTTCCTACTCGTGTCAGAACAGCTTCATGAATAATACTGTAGCTTTTTGAGCATTTATGGTCTCTTCACCCATTCACATTGACGTTGTTCTCCCAGACCATTCCATTTCTCCTTTTCGCCCATTTCTCTTTCACTGGCTCTTTGTTCGCTGCCTCGCCCACCCTGCACTGCCCACCTCCTTTCTTCCTGCTCTGCCCAAGCAGCGCTGTGGGTGCCAGTGTGGGGCTGTCTGGTAGGCTCCAGCACATGTCCCACACACGGAGGGCTCGTGGGATGGAGGAGCAGGGACTCGTTGTACAAAGGCATCCAAAACTGCATCCAATCCCATGCCCAGGTGGCCTTGGCAACCCAAGAGGTTGAAGTCCCCCATAACAACGGTGACTACATCACCTACTGATACTTCTGCTTTGGGAAACAAAACAAAATCAAGTTGTTCCTGGCTACCTCATGTACTTCCCAAACACTCTTCACTAGGACATTACTAAGGGTAACAGGACAAATCAAGATGACCATATGCCTAGAGAAAAGCGAGAAAAGTTGGTCCACTTGCAAGACTCCCATCTCATGAGGAATCATCCATCAATTCATCACCACTTTCTGCTTGCTCAAAGTAGGAATCAGCTTGATTTGGCCTGGACTATCAAAAAATTGGTAATCTGCAGGTGACACATCATCACCACCTTGTTCTCCTCGCCACAGCTTTCCCTGCTTTTCTGGTGTGTCTCTTGTCCCAGTGACCAACACACCCTGGACGAGCTGCAGCAAACACCTAACCTGGCTCCTTCCTCTGCAACTCTACAGCCAACCAGCTTGTCAGAGTTGTTTCTGTTATTGTTGGCTCCTAACACATGTCAGAAGAATCTGTTTCTTGGATCTGGCAGAAACAAGGACTGTCTAAGCTTTTGTCCCATAAACAAAGCATCTATAGCAGTTACTTATGTGCAGTCTTGCTTTCCGTCCTCTTTTGTGTCCAGAGGCTAACCTGCGCACACATGATTGGAAATGGTCTTTTCCCCAGACACATCAAATATTAACACAACCCTTTTGTCACTAAGCCCCCTCCAAAAATAGATTTTAATTCATAAACTTAAACAAATGTTAATGAAAATAATTGAAACATTTATAGTTGGTAACAACATGTAAATGAAGTATGACCTATTCTGCCTTTTCCATCAAGCACCAACAGGTTTTCTCTAAACCTGTATCATTCAGAGCTCCCTACTCTGTGACTTACATATATAAACTCACTAGGAGAAACAAAAGGGTGGAAACAGACCTGAAGTGACCCATGTAATTTTCACCAGCATTACAATAATGATCTAAAAATGAGCAGGAGCCGGAATGTCATTGCAGGAGGTATTGCACAGACACAACATTAAACAGCAGCCCTTTTTCCAGGGAGCTCAGAGCCAAAGCACCAGGTAAGAGACACAGGGAGTAAGGAAAACCCCTGGGAAATAGAGGTGCTCAGCCTTGTAGACACTGGCCGTAGCATCAGAGTAACCTGGTCATCACAAAAGGTGGCTGTGTTTCACACAAAGGACAGGCCCAGAGATAGCCTGGACCTATGTATATGGATGTCTATACTGCTCTCCTGGAGCTCTTCTGAGGACCAGCTCAGCACTGGCTCCTGTCTGCATCCAGACTTCTGGCTCTTACCATGTGCCTGCTCTGCATGCGCGCCATCAAGCCCAACAAGAACACAGTTTTGACATAAAAGGGTTTCCATCTCTGTTCTCCGTTGCACTCCCTGTAAGGAGCTCTCCCGGTTCTGTCCCCTTCATCGAGGCACGTCCCAGGCCAGTGGCGCAGAGGGGGAGCAGGCAGGCTGAGGGGCACGTCCATGAGGACAACTCAGAGGACACGGTCTCCCAGGTCCTGCTCCACCAGCGTCCTCCGCTGTGTCTCACACCCTGGTTCACAACAGAAGTTTTGTCCTATGTCCTGCTCAGCATTACGCCCTGAGCACAGGAAGGCAGATGGAGAGGAGATAAGAGCGACAGTTCTTTGTGTGAAACACAGAATAAACAGGATCACTCGGGATGTGGAAGGAATCAAGGATGGTGAAGTTCTGCCAAAAGATAAGGACCATCTGACTTTACCATTGAAAACATCCCCAAGCATGCTTTCCAAAGTGAATAAACTATATAAATATTCATTTTTCTAGAGTTTTCTAAGAAAGAAAACCCTGCTGGCCCTGGTATCCTGCATTTTACATCACAAGATCTAGAAGTAACTTATAAAACTTGATGCATTTCCTCCTTTGCAGCAGACAGCAATCACTCCTGGTTGCAGATGAGGAAGAAAAGTTGGGTTGCTCGAAGTCACACAGAGCCAGGACTGAACACTGGTCTTTTGACTTCCAGGACCGTGACTTAAAACATAATCCTTCCGTTTTTTCCACTAGCATTTCAGCTTCCACCACACTCTAGACTCAGCACAGTGGTTATCATAATTTCACACTAATTTTGACTAATTTTCTGCATCACTGCTGTGCTTTTAATCACTTCAAAATGTATCTCTGAATCACTTAATACACTGTAACTGCTTTTGCGTGTTAGAATAGAAGCATCAAGTGGTCTGGCAAAGCTCAGCACTAAATGAATAGACCTTCAGGGAAAAATCTGAGAGAGAGATACTTCTTTACCCAAAAAAGCTGTGGCTAGCCTTATCCATGTTTCCCAAGTCTCTTAGAAAGTTCCATAGAGTGGAACTGTGAAAATAATTGCAAAAAACAATTTGATTTACTCAGCATTATTTTCAGCCTCAATAACATTCCATAGGAGATTTCTGATTTTTTAAATGTACTAATTATTTATACTTACTGAACCATGAAAAACAACAGGCTGATTAGGAAGTGCAGGGAAAGCAACTAATAGGGAAAAAAAAAAAAGTTTGCTAAAATGCTCATTACAAAGCAAGGAGAATTGACAGGACAAATTCGGGGTCTGAACAGAAACTCAGCAAGCACTGTCTCTGGTAATAGTAAAGTGCAGAATAACACAGCCTGACCTCTGCTCTTTACAGGAGATACAGTTCGTTCAGAAGCGTGGACCACTGGGGAGGATGAAACCACAAATCCTCAGAGGCACTGAAACTGTAGTGATTGATGAAGCCTGAAAATAAATATTTTATTCCAATCTTCTTAACAGGAAATTCTACATCTTGTCCTGTGGATTTTTTAAAAATTAAAAAACAAAAAGTGAAAAAGCAACACAGAAAATGCTGAAATGTGTGATAAACATTTCTCTTCCAAATTAAAAAAAAAAACCAAACTGTTCATGAAAGTCATAATTTATAGTGGTAATATGTAGACTGATGTGAAAACCTAGCTGCTAGCAGCTTTTTCTGATTTCTAGGGAAGGATTAGCTGTCAACTTACACATCAAAAATCATTGGCTGAGATATTTGAAAACAGTCATATTTTAAGTAATGGAGAAACTGCAGAAGACGAGCACAATGTTACACCAACCTGGCAGCGGACATCTCTGTGCCACTGGACTTAGGCTGGTTCTGTGCAGGTACGTCTCGAGGCACAAGCCCATTCCAGGAAGGGGTCCTCTGTGTGGGGAGACCTTCAGCGATCGGAAGGATATCAGGGATGGGCTGGGCTGCCCTGGGACGTCCCACACCACTGCAGGTAAAGCCACTCAGGGAAGCCCTTGAGAGCACTTGGAGGATGAGTACAGTCAGGAGGTTCAGCCTTGACAGCACTGCGGAGCCCATCCAAGAAAAAAAAAATTCCTTCATGAAGAAGGACTCTCATTCAGCACCAGCCTGGCAAAACCTAATGCCTGCAAGCCAAAAGAAGAAAACTGGAGACTAAAATAAACCACACCTTTTTAATAGCAAGGACATCTCCATCCCTGGGCATGCTGCCCCTTCTGAGGCTCTGTGCCAGTCTCAGCAAGTGGGAACCCATATGCTCTGATTTGAAGCTGGCGAGTTGGTTCCTTGGTCCCAGCTACTTGTCTGGGCTCAGACAGTGGAAGGAGGGGTCCATCTCCAGAAGGAAATTCATCTCACTGCTATTAGACATCTCTTTTAGGAGGGAACAAACCGCCTTCTAGATACATGAGGTTAGAGAGCCAAGCCTAAATGAAGAAATGACCCGAAGGCAGCCCCCTCAGGGGCAGCCCCACACCTGCCATCACCCTGGGACATGAGGCCATTCTCCAGTCCTCCCATTCCTGGCCCTCTGACCACCATCCGCTGCCCGCCTGCCTCTCAGCTGCCGCACGGGGACCTCCGAGGCCAGACCATTGCAGCATCTCCCAGTTTCTCAGGGGAATAAAGAGGAAGGCTTACCCTGTTCCTTGAAGGCATACAACAGGAAAAAACGATTTAATGGTACAGATGGCTTGATTGTGCCCAAGATGCCAATGGGAAGTGAAAACCACGGCACAGCAAGGACACATCATTTGCTAGGCTGGGAAACAATATGAAGTGAATTACCACCATGGGACACGTGCCTGCAAACACACAAAGTCTGCAATATCACAACATGCATGTGTGCTCTGGCACATGTGAGCAGCGTCAGAGCAGGTGACCACCAACCAGCTCTGCACCACAGAAGCACACCGAGTCACATTTTTCTGAGATACTTTGAGTCCCACGTTTCCAGGGTTACTCCTGCAGTGCAGTGTAGTTTGTACTACAGCCCTTCTGCTGGACTGAGCCAAAAGCCACAATCTAGTCTCTTTATTTAAATGATATTATTCAACCTGTTCCACCAAAACCCCACACCTTCTCTGTGTCGTTGGTTATACGGTCAAGAAGAAGAAATTTTTAAATCACAGATATTGTATACAGAACATACTTCAATTACCTCCTGGAGTCTGCAATTTTGGTAGAACACATCTCTAATGGCGTGGAAATCTGGATTTTATTATTATAACCTGAGGTGTGATTGAATCTGATTTGTAAATGAATTCATTTCTGAAAATATGAAGTCATACAAGAATGTCTAATATTTTTATCTGGCACAATAAATAAATCCCAGTCCTCCTCAATGAGGAACAGGGAGAAAAGTACTGCACTGTGAAAAACATATTTTTGCTAAAAATGTTCAGTCATTGTTACTAGCTGTGCCTTCTTTGTTTTTAATTACTTTAGAAAGAAAAAAGACAATGAAATTCTGAGTAAAACATTCATGAAGACATATTCTGCATTTTTAACGTTGGTTCTCTGTGTGGTAGTATGAAAAAATCAAGATAAAATACTCTGCTTTATACTTACATATGCCCCCTTGGTATGCTACATTACAAGAATAAGCCTACAAACAAACACAATTGTATTTCTGTTGCTCAAACCATAGTGGCTCAGAGAGAAGGTTGCTTCCATTTATGCTATTATTTCCCAGTGCTCTTTGAAGGCAAAATTCACTCTTTTATTTTCTGCTCATTCAAAGCTGAAAATAATAGCCACTTAGTTGCATTTCTCAGCATCTTTCAGCCAGAATATTTTTCAGCCCACTTTGTTATCAGCTACACAGGAAAGAAGGCAGCCCTGACAGCAGGATTTGGAGACCGTCACATTCGGGAGCTGAAGGACTAATATTTGGAAGGCAACCCCAAATTCGCAACAGTTCCAGTTCAGGAATTCCTGGCAAGGATTGCCTTGCAGAAACCCACTCTCCTTTAAGTTAAAACAGGTTGGAATGGGCATCGCTGCAGAGCAGCTGACTGCAGGTTTGCAGCCTGTAGGGACCTGTGCTTCTGGTGGGGCATACATCAGGGATGGGGCTGGTGAGGAGATGACTGGAGCTGCACATCAGGACTAAGTGGTAGGTCCAATGTGGTCAGTGGACACAAACCCGTGCACAGAAAACCTTCCTGGGTGTGCAACCACTGACAGGGCCATGAGGGCAATAACATTTTCTCCTGGGGCCTCCGTGCATGCTCCTCACCCGATGCCTGGGGCTGTCCCCAGACGCAGCCCCTGGGCTGGGGTGGTGGGATGGGACCTGCTCGGGAGGTCCTGCCCTGCCACCCCTACAGCCCACACTTGTGCTCTGACAGTAAGTACGAATGCCCTGGAAAGCTGATTGAATCTGAAATTGTGCCTTACCGTTAACAGAATGCTGAAAATTAAAACAGTATTCATTTTAAATGCAAGATTATTTTCACAGAGCGATCTATTACCAGTAACTGTACTCTTGCTGCATATTCAGCTTTGCATCCAAAAATCTCATCAGTGGGAGCCTGGCATATAAACTTTGTCACTGGGAACAGCCGTGGGGGTAACAGATATGCAACACAGGTAATTCGGTAAACAAACAAACAGCAATTCAATGCTTGCCAGCAATTTCCCTCATAGCTTAAAGGTAGGCATTTTGGGTGCACGTAAAACTGTTAGAGGTATTGTATGGAAGGTTCTCTGGCTAGAGATAAAAAACACGTCTTCTGAGACAATAGGAGTGAGGTCATACTTTAGGAGGAAGGACTGAAGGTGGTCACCTACTATCATAGATGTGCTGTAGTCTGCGTCCAAGTATTTTCCATGATGTTACCTTGAGAAACCTTTGATGCAGGGCATTTCCCAGTCTTGCTTTGTGGGCAGATGCAAGCGCTCAACCACAATTTGTGCTGAATCCCACTGAAAAAATACAACTGCAAAGCAAGTAGAGAGAGTTCATAGTTCATCTGATCTCACAGTCCTACAAACTACAGTGTTTCTGTGTCAGTATCAGTTCAATTAATATTGAACAAATACAAGAAACTGCTATGGATATTTTAAATGGCAATTGGAAAACAAAACCACCAATTCTTTCAATTCTACCAGTTCAAGAAAACAAGAGTAGTAAAATTATTTATATGTGGCAGTTTCTGTAAGTTTTTATTTTCTTTTTCCATTAGATGTGAGAGAATCACAGAGAGTTTCCCCAATGAAAGTAACTGACTGGATGATTTCACTTCTTCCTTCTTTGGATTGGATTAGGTTGTTGCCATCTGCTTAGTGTCTAAAGTACTTTTGAGGAAAAATCTTTTTACTCATACAGTTATGTAATGGCTGCATAGTCTCTTGGCATCCTTGAATGCAGCCACTGAAAAGATAGGAAAAAATGGTTATGTACCACCATCAATCGGTGCCTGTGCTCTGTCTCCTTTTAAGCCTGCCCTGCAGCAGGCTGTTAACTCCCTTTCAAACTCGTCTTCCTTTCTGCTCCTTTTCCTAGTGACCAGAAGTTTAACACTGACCCTATAATTCCATTCAGCTACTTTTGTATTGAGCCCCACAATTTTTTTGCTTACACGCAGTCTCCAAAAAGTCTTGATACTAAGTTTGCAGGAGATGTAGAACTCTGTGTTTCCCTTGGTAGCTCAATCACTTTTCTAGCATCACTTCAATATTTGTCTAATTTTTCTGCTGTATCAGTCTGGTGCTAAACTGCATCTAGGGTTTTGCTCTGCCCTTGTTCATGAGGCTAGAGTCCTTCACAATTAGGCATTTTCACTGAGTGTAAGATCTTAGACATTCATTAGACAGTCACACGAGTATTTTTTTTCTCTGATAAACTATACAGATCAAGCCCTTTACATATTTAAGTTTCAAATCATGTTAATGGCACATCTCTACACTCCATGTATTCCAGTACAAGAGTGCAATGTTCCAGTCTTATAAATAGTACTTGGAGAGGGAAAATCATCTTGCTATATTGACTTGATACACACCAACTTCTTTTTTCGTAGTATCATGCTGAAAGCTAATCTTCAGCGGTATATCCACTACTACTCCCAAATACTCACGTTTTTTCAAGCAGCAAAGTAATGCTGTGCTATTTTACCTCAATATAGTGTCTAGCATCCTGAAAGATACATAAGAACCTAAAATTTAAAATGAAGAGAAAGCACCAGGAAATAAGAATCTGTTCCAATGTATGTACAGTTTCATTGCACCCCTGTCACCATGATTCTTGAGCACTCGCCAGTAGCACAATAAGCAATGGGATCACTATTTGTTTTGGATGTTTCAGTCGTTTCTTCGCCTGCTTCCTGAGCATAGAGAGCTGACTATGCTCTATGGGGTTTTCCTCTTGCTGGGATTCTCACTCAGATTGCTTTTTCATAAATGTTTCATCTGCTCTACATGTACTCAGGGAGGACAAAGCTGGGCGACATGCCTCTTACATATGGTGTGGAAAGCGCTGATGCTTGGGATGCTCGTCTTTCCCATAGGAGTCAGCTACACAGTCTCCGACTGGCTGCCCAGAAACTTCTGGCTCTACCACAAGGCCAGACCTTGTCTGTAGAGCTGTCTGAAGACTACTGTTAGCTGGGTGTTCACTGGATGTTAGCATCTGCTTAAGAGTATTGAGCAATACCGTGCAACAGTTGGGGTGAAAATGCCAAGTTACATTCACAGACACATCAACGGGAGTGCAAAATGTTAAGTACTCCAGTCACAATGTGGGAAGAAGGCTAATATTCCTCTGATTCTCATGCAAAATATCTTTAATGATCACCTGAAATTCAGTTTTTTATTTTCATATAATCTGCAAAAAACATGTGTCTTATTAAAGTGGATGCAATTCTCCATGCTAAACCACATGAAGAATCCCAACTGCTGAACCAAAAGTATTGCTCACAACCACCTATTCACTCAAAGTACTGTGAAATGGAATAAAGAACCTGGGAACATGATCATAGATGTGAAAAAACACTCAGAGAAAAAATAAAACAGATGAACTAAAGTTGCTTCTCATTGCTCACTGGCTTCCAAGGAAAACTGAAGTGTTTACTACTGCAAGAGACATTGCTATTCCTATAAACTCACAGGTAGAGCTTTTCTAGCTGATGCCTATAAATGACACCTCACTGTCATACATCATTGCTCTTTCTCCATTAATCGCCCTTTCTGTTAACTGTTCCAGTCCGTGGAAGTCCCAATGGACTAATATAGTGCAGCCAATTTTTAAAAGCCCCAGATTCCTTTTAAAAAAAAAAACGCTTTCCCTAGCTGAAGAGTAACACCAGAAACTTTTATTTTACCCCAGGTTTCAGTCCATATGACACCTATAAACAATAAATCAAAGCACCAGCATCAGCCTTTTAACTTCCACCACTACTCATTCCTGGCTAATTAAAAAAGCTCTTTTTAACTTTCTTGGATAAATATGAAATGATAGCCCAAAACTATGATGGGCTGGCATAGGCTGCATTTGTTATCATTGTAAAATGAAGTTCATGAGGTTAATCAAGTTACCAACATTTTAGAGGTTGGGAAACTTTCTGTCCCAGATGGCTTAACAGGTGACTCCTATAAATTACACAGTACATTACAGCGGCATCCACCAGTCTTGTTAGAGTAAGGAGTCAGTCAGCATTTCCATTATAAACCGCTGTTTTCAGAGTTTATTAGATAGCCATAAAAACATTCTCCAACCTGAATCTTGGCACACAGTGGGTTTTCACCTTATGAACAAACTTTCTGTGTTACAGAAAGCAAGATAATCGTCTGCAAGTCACATTTCAAATTAGATCAAAATTTTCAAAGCTGATTAAAAACAAAACCTCTGAAATTTTTAGAACTCCTCCTACCCTTCCTGCTTTGTTACCAAGGATATTAAGTTTAACAAGGTTTTGTTCTTTTAGGGCCTACCATTTCTTGTGAACTGATCCTGAAGGCAGTTTATTGAAATTGCAACATGATAATTCATTTCACAACAATGCACCAGAAGATCATAAAGAGAATCTTATACCACCAACAGAGGACATCTTGAGCTGTGGTGGAAAAAAAAAAAAAAGAGAATCAATGCAAATATAGTCTTTAAGAAAGCCTTTATAGAAGTAAAATAATCATAGTCAGAAACAAAAGGGAAATCCTAAGCAGCTTTACATTTCATATATTTCTAATTCCAATTGACACGTATTGATTTTTAAACATTCTCACAGCAGCCTTAACTCCAAACAGCCCAGAAACAGTAGCTCAGGCACAGAAACAGGGTTTTGAAGGACACATGGTTCTTGTTTCAATACGTAAAATATTAAAACAATTTCAGTAAGTATGTCTTTCTGAAACTCGAGTCAGACAACGCCGTTCAATAAGCATTCTGTGCAATTTAAAGCACACTTGTTTGGTGTTCATTTGCTTAATGCAAGAAGCTCAGTTTTTATAGGTCATTAGCTCAGCCATTTGTCCCCCCACACTCAGGACTGTGCTCTCTGCCTCTGTTGCAGAGACATCATCTTGCTGGAGGTGAACAAGAGGTAAATAAGACCTTGGCTCTTACAGACCCACACCAGCCACATCGTGTGTGTTGAGCACCGTCCTGTCACTGGTCCCATGGGAGAGCAGCCGGTGTCAGACAGCTTTCAGAAGAACTGGGTGGAGGACAGCAGGACAGCTGCTGTCTGTTCACACGCCTGCCCCGCTCTCCCGGATGAAGCAAGAAGACAGAGCTACATCTTGGCCTCTCATGTTTTTGTGGGGAGATGACTGCATCAACCAGGATGGCACGGGTACATGAAGCCCCAGTCAGCTGTGGATCAATTCAGAAGTTTGCTCTCACCCTACATCTCTTCTCCACCTGCCCGATCTCCATGACACGGGGAGCCAGAGAAAGTAAGCATGCAGGATCACGTCCTTCATTAAAAATTCTTCCCGAAGCCCTCAGTTTTGTCTTGCTCTGTCTTTTGAGATGTGCCTCTTGCTGGGCATGCCAGCAAAAAACGGAGCTGCATCTTCCCATGATACATCTTGTATCGTGCTACGTGGCTAACACCTGAGGTTGTCATTTTGGCTAAGTCCTTCAAACACATATTTGCTCTGAACAAATAAGAGGTCTGAGCGATTTCTAAAGGACAGTTCACATGCAGACAGGCTGGCTCATGTACAAGTGTTGGCAAGGTCAGGGCTGTTGCCACACTGCCAGTCAGGCAGTATGTATCCTACTTCTTCCTCTAAGCGAACTGCAAAGTCAGCTGAAGCCTATGGAGGGGCCCTTTGCTTTATGCCCTGAGTTCAACTCACTCTCATACAGGGACGTGTGAAGATTCAGAGCTTTGCATCTGTTTCGTGCTGCTGTAATTGCTTACAGAAGGAGTACAAGGCAGGTCGGTGGCAATTTGAGCTGGTCAGGCAGTAACAGGCAAGACCCCAGACTGTTCCACTCAACAGGATGCATTAATTTGGTGTAAGATTGAATAAAACAGAATAACAAAATAATAAACCTGAAGTACAGATGAGAAGTGTTGTGTTGATAGCCTCCCTGGCGAGGCTTCCAGCCACAAGACAAGCTCCTTTAACTCGGGGCTTAATCAGCTCCCACCGTGCCCAAGCTCAGCCATTCCTTTTCCTGAGCTTTTGCTTCCAAACCACAACATTATTAACATCCAATTTACTGTATTTAAGTGTCCTTGGAAGAATGTATGTGAAACTGGTTTCTGCTTACATTTTGGCTTCTTATGAAAAACCCCACATTGGTGATGCCTCCTCTTCTTCACTGCAACCTTCCTTGTGACTTTGCCTTAGGTTGCCTCACACCTACCCATGTGCAGTAATCCCCACACAGATTGGATTTATCTCTCTCCATAGCAATACAGGAGGGATAAGAAAGAAAAAGAGAAAATTTGGTGGATGACCATCTACAGAGAGGGGTCACATCCTCAGAATCATTTTATTTCTGTTACGTTCCAGTAAAATCACTGTATACGAGCCATGATCCGGCATAATGAAATCACTGTCTTCTTACAAGTGGCCTGGGAAAGGCACAATCAAGGTCTAGGCTAACCAAGGAAATGTTTCACACTTTCGCTGGCCCAGAAAGCTTCCCTCAGTCAGAAAGATGCACAGATAAAAGAAACTTTCCCACATGTTTTCCATGTTCCTGTTTGCCTTTGCTTTCTTCACATAAGCACAGAAACAAGAGATAGTACGCAAACTTTACAGTGAGAAGAGCTTTGACAGAATCAAAGAGCAGAATGTTTGTATAATATATTTCATATTTAGAGAGAACTATATTCCTCTTGAGATTACTCCTTTACTTTCGTTTTATCTAGGAGATGTGAGAAATGTAATTAAAAGGACATACTTGTCTGCAGCAACTCCCTAAACCTTAGCTACAAGATCTATACGTGTCACCCTTGATCCACACTATTTTTCATTGCTACTTTTGTTGACACTATCTAGGTAGTGCTAAGTCCTCTGGCTCTACTGATTTCCTGTGAAGACAAGATACTGGTTTAAACAGACTACACGACTGATGCCGTTTGGATTTCATGCTCTGCAGCTTTTCCATGCAGGCTTTTCTCATAGCCAACTCTTTAAATCTTCTAGGGATACATACTTCAGTTGTTGCATTAACAGCAACCCCATTCTTTCCAGGTACCAAGTACTCCTGACACCTAGCAGTTTTCCCATCCCTGTTTCCAGAGTAGGTGGAACAGTGGTATAACTGGTTTCTTATATTAAATTATTTTCTTTTCATCTTTTTACTATAGACATGGAAAAAGTAAAAGTTTTACCAACAACTATGCATGTGTAAGCACAGTGGATATTGGACCAAGTCCATTTAGCAGCCACCTCATAGTCACTGTAACGGGTTTGGGACTTCATGCCTGACCACTGTAATAGGGTTGACAAAAGTGCCATGAAGGTTAACTTCCGTGCTTTCATCATCTTAAGGGTAGTGCACCATTCCCCAAAGGTTTCACAAAATAAATGGTATATTTATTAATGACATGATGTTGTTTTGCACCCTAAGATATGCATGTTAGCTTTGAAGGAAAAATTTGCCCCAGGGGATTTTAGATCAGCAATAGGTCCATCCTCAGATCATTTCAGCAGGTGTTGGGGAGTATAAAGATTTCTGAACTTCATCAAGATTCCTTGTTCTGCATAATTTAAACAGTGCTGTGTTCCCCAGTTAAAAGGGACACCACTCTTAGTCTTAAAACCTTCATAAGCTAATAATACAACAGCAAAAAGAAATGTCTGTAAAGAACCATAATTACCAACAGCCAAATGGCTGTTACAGAGCTTATCTAGAATAAAATCTAAGACAAAAAATTCTCCCTTGTTTCTGACATGTTTTCCACACAAGTAACATCTTGGTACCAAGACCAAAACAGATTCATTAAAGCAAGAAGTTTGTGAGATTGTGGACATCAAACTGGAATGTCATTCGTTAGACAGTAGTAAAACTCCAACCAAACTGAAGCACCCACCAACGACAAAATAAAAAAGGAGCTTCCACGTGAATTATTTTTCCCATTTTCAAGAAGCCTTAAATCTGTAGGAGCTTAGTTGAGTACCTGATGGCAGCGCCTTATTGCACGTTAAAATATTTATTCACAAGTTCCATCCAGAATTGAAGAAATTCCTGTTTATCAACTAGACACCTTTATTTTTTTTTTTTTCAATGAGGAGAGGAACCAAACAAATATCTCTTTTTTTCTAAAGAAAACTGGTAATTTCTGTGGTCTCTTGAAGTGCAGGAGCTTATTTAAAACCCTGGACCCACTGGAAAATAATGTGAATGGTTTTGTTATAGAAGCCTTGAACACATACAGACATCTTTATTTGCCTGACCCTTCATGCAATGACTGTGTATCCAGCAGAAGCACTCCTGAGAGACTTAAAAGAAAGAAAGGCTGGCTATATTTTTATTTTAACATAAGTGAGTAAAGAAGAACATAAAATCGTCACAAGCCTTGTCAGGCTCACAAGTAGAGCACAGGTAATGATCAAGGCAGGACACCTAGAGCCTCTGATCTACAAGTCATTTCTATTAGTAGCCTCAGCTCCTGGCAAATTCAAGTGTCTTAGTTTCACTCCATGAAAGAAACCACCAGAATGCCATGTTACTTCTGCTTGTCCCATGGTTCATGAACACACAGGGACACTCACGGAGCCTCACCTGAGGCTCAGTGACTTGCCATGCCACTGCCACGCGTAGCCTGTCACTTGCCACACATCGCCATCTACCTTTGCTTAAACCCATCACTCAAGCCTGTGTTTTCTATTTTATCTGCTTGTACCCTCAAATTTTACCCAGTCTGACAGAGCAATCCTCCTAAAAAGCTTTAAACTCTTAAAAACGTCAAGTTTTTACTAACTAACAGCAGTGATCACCGTTGCGCTCTGGATACCTTTGTCTCTCTATCTGTGCACATACGTATAAATACACGGATGCATATGGTTGAGCGGTTGTAACTCGTAGGACTTCATATATATATGCTGTGAGCAAAATATGTTAAGTTGAAATAAACAAAGAACATCTAACTCCCGTCACAAATACAAAGTTGAATAAAGTCAGTTGAAGGATAACACAGAACCAAAGTAATTAAACTAATGTCTTGCAAATATTTCCCTCATTACTCACTTGTTTACTGTGATTCTTAGCCTAGTTTTCCACAACTGTGCTTACCCTGTCTGTCCTCTCTGTCCATCAGTTTACCCTAATTGCATTTGGCAGACAGCAAACATCTTAGAGGACATTCACACATATTTGCTGAAAATCAGAAATGTCTGATGGAAGCTCAAGGAGAACTCAGCTGTTGTTCAATCTGTTTGGCAGCAGCTGGCCAGTCCACAGCCATGTGCTCTCTAGAAAATGAATATGTATGTGTCTCTGCATCATTGCACACAGTGTCTTGCCCAACAGCAAAAAACCATGAGGGAGCTTAGAGAGCTGTGGAAGGGGAACAGGACCAGAGGGAGAACTGACTGTGCTGTTGCAGGGGAGGCTGGCAGCGTGGATAGAGCTCAGGAGGGTGGGAACAGAGATTACTGCATTGAGCTAAGGAATACGAGACACAGGACAACAAGCCTAGAGGAAATTGCTAATTCTGCTGTTCAGGGAGTTTCTATCTTAGCAGAAAAATACCAAATCCCATCTCCCAGATCAGGCTTCGTCCAGTGCTCAGACTCCTCATCCTCTCACCATGGAAGGCCACAGCTTCCACACCTGCTTCCCCAGGAAAAATTTTGTTTGAGAACTGCCAGAAGTCTAGGATGCTGCTTGCAACAGGAGAGAGAGCACTTGGCAGCTTCTTGCTCGGCTCAGATATCTCAGACTGTGATATGTCTGGGTTACACCAGCTCTTGGGACTAAATCCTCAAAGTCACTCCCACACTTGAGTTCCTTTCACAGCAGTGGAGTGCATCGCCTCCAAGCCACTGGCCTGGCCCCTCCAAAGTATTCCTTCTTTTAATTGGTCTTGGCTAAGGAATGAGTGCAAATAAATCCATTGACATTGCAACTTAATGCACAGCATCTTCCTTAATGCGTCAATTCTTTATATGACTAAACTTAAACTCTCAGGGATACAATGTAAAGCTTGTCAGCATCCATAAATCCAGCCCTTGTAATGAAAATAATATAGTAGAGAAAGACACTTAAGCCACATACAGAATAGCTGAAATTAATTCATGCTGTCTGCCCAACTACCTGCCAGAGAGGTTGTAATTCAGCTGACAGTGTTCTCAACAGATGTTGTCTGAATGTCAAAAAAATAAAATGTCTGGGTTCATTTCCAATATAGAGATGGAATGGAAATAAATATGAAATATTTTGCCATCTGTTACATTGCTGAGTCACTGGAGAATATCATCCCCAAATGTGCATACTTGTAGATTAATTGGTCTATAGCTGTCTGGCAGCTCGAATAAAAAAAATCATCCACGGCACTGATTCCACCACATTACAGAAGATATATGGGGACTGCTGTAAGGAGGAATATTAAGCCCAAGCATAGGAGAAGGCTACAAAAGACCCTTGAAGATATTGTCCTGTCTTATCACACATTAATTAATAACCAGATTTTTCCAATGAGCCTCCAAGGGCCTGCAGATGTTGTGTGTTTCACCAAGTCACTTGTTGCCCGGACTCAGCCTGTGCTCTCAGGGAGCTCCGTGTGCTGCACACCCGGGTGGGCTTGGGGGTGGAGAAGGGAAAAGGAAAGATTTCTCCCCAAGGAGAAAGAGGGATTTCTTGGGGTGAGGCTTTGCATTTATGTGTTGTTCAAACGCAAGCCTCTAATAGGGGCACCATGAGGCTTCAGGCAGTATGATGTCTGCAGAAGCTACAGGTCATGCCAAGATAATTCATCTGCTTCAAGTGGCTCTGGTAGTATGCAGAGGAGCACTGAGACTCCCTACTTTGTGTCCTTTTCTTCCAGGGCGTTAGTCACACCTTGTCTCACCTGAGCACACCTGCCTGGCAATGCCTGAGGTGCCCTCAGGTGTCCAAGGTCTCAACATGGAGCTGGCAGATATGACTCACGGTCAGAGGCCAAGCAGGATACTGCCGACAGTGGTAAGTAGCAGCAAGTACCTGTGTTTATGCAACCAACTCTTGCTCTCAGATCACAAATGCATCATCTTATAGTTCGCTAATTACTTCATCAACAACACTAAATTATGTAAAGCCAGTTCTACCTAATTTTCTGTCTTCAAGGCTGAACCATGGACTTGGACATAAAACTGAATTCATAGGCATGGCAGCATCCTGGTGCATACAGAGGTCCCTTTCAGGGACCCATCCAGACTTGCTAGGGTGGAACTAATCCCCACACATTCTTGTCCCACAGCACTACAAGAACTAGCATTAGATCCCTCTGCACACACCATGCTTACACATGACACCAGGACGGTGCTATCAGGGTACTGCTGGGAGCACAGCTTCCCCACTCTGCACTTTCTACACATTCTGATCCAAAAAATAAGAAAACCAGCAACATGCTGTAAGAATCCCCTCAGCAGAGTCCACAGAAATAACAGGATCAGCATCTCAGCCTGAGCCAAGCCAATGCTGACATTTTAAAATCAGAAAGAGGATATGCAGCAAGATCTGAGGATGGTACCAGCTGGTGGCTTCAAAACTACCTCAGCTTCTCACCCTTCTGTGAAGAGAGGATGAAAGAGAAGAAAGCAGAAAAGCTACTGAACAACAAACTCTTCTAGCCCTGCACAAAAACAAGAAAATGGCTTCATCTTTTACTGGAGGGGAAAAGGAATAGGTCACCTGGGCAGAAAAGGGTGATCTCGGCAGGGATTTGTTTGCATTTTTCACCTAAAATAGGGATGGTTTGCATACTACATCTTTAACAGCATCCTACCCATCTTAGGGAATAAAGCTCCTGAGGAAGAATGCCTTTTGCAGAACATCTTGCAAAAAACTGGCTTTTCCTCCTCCATTCCTGAACCACTTCCCCATGAGCAGCAAGGTCACCACCAGCAAGGCTCCCTGGTGTCTCCTACAGATCCTCACCAGCACTGCGCAAGATGGACCGGTGAAGCAGAGCTGGTAGCACAAGATGTAGCAAGCACGGCAGCCCCCAGCACACACCTGACCACAGGAGGTCAGCCCCTTAAGTTTTACTTCATCATGAGGAACTCTCTCAAAATATATGGAGAAGCCAAAGGCTTCAGTGAGATGTACAGATAGGCTGCAGTGTCTCACCTTCCAAAAGTTAACAACTACTATGAGGGGAACTATGACTCCTGTTTAAATGATCACCTGTGCAGATCTTCTGCACTGTTTCCAGGCAGGGAAGCAGGAATTCAATATTTGGGTTTGCACTTGGACACCATGTGTTTTAAACTGTTTATGGAGTAACTGACCTTACTGAAACCATTTGGGGACAGAGAAATATAGCCTACAAAGACATGATAGATAAAATGTAGCAAAGGGGGAAAAGATTATTTTTCAGAAGTAACATCAGTCCTTAGGGTTGTAGGATTCAGAAGTTCTTGCCCCAGAATGCTTCCTCTCTAACAGTGAGATCTAGGACAGTGTGAGTGGAGCGGTAAAACTGCTCTGCCTTTCCCTTACTCATGACTGGGAATGCTCTCAGCACAGCAAATCCCACGGCAGGCATTCTGTGATGGTGCAGTCAACTGTGCATGAACTGTGTCACCATCCCTGTGGAGCAGCGGATCTGGCAGCCCAGGAGGACGGGGATGCCCAGGCAAGCTCCACGGTGTGCCCTGCCTGTGCCAGGCTGGAGGTGGCTCCACTGCTTCTCTGCTGGTTGATAATCCCCACTCCCTCGGGAAGAGTGCCTGCTAGACATCTGCAGCCAAAGTACCTAGCTTCTGAAGCACTCAGGTGGCACGGAAGGGTCAGGATCAGCTGGTCAAGGCTTGTGCACCTTCTCAGAGCACAGCGAAGCTCCCCAAATGGTTTCAGGAGTGATAACGGATCCTTTTAGTCACTGGCTTAGCATAAAAAGCCCACAGCACCAGGAAATCAGTCCCTTTGCAACTCATATGTGATCAGTGTGAAGTATTTGGCTGTATTGTGGTCCCTTACATGGAGGCACTTCTTTCAAGTACATGGCATTAGGCCAAGGTTACCATTATGCTACTAAGATTGGAATCAAGGCCTTCATGCAAGTCCATCTCGGAGCATGCCCACTGTTTAACTCCTCGTGCCTCACCCCATTCAAACAAAGAAGTGTGTGGGAGAGAAAAGCAACTTGATGGTGCAGCAGAACTGACTCTCGAGAAACCCCCTTCTTCTGCTTCATAATATTATTTCAACACAATTATTTTTCAATTGCTAAATGGTACCCACCATCTGTTGCAGGAGAAACCAGAGAGACCAAGAGAGCTGAGACTACCGGTTTACACCTACGGAGTTTCAGGGTGAGGGCAGATGAGATGGACCCAACCCCATCAAAAAGTAATTAATGTGTTCTTATCCTTGTGAGAGCAATTAACCATTAGCCAGGATGTATTAGAAATACAGCACAAACGCTCACTCCTCTAAGAACCTGAGCAGCTCCTGCTTACTTTGAAATCAAAGAGAAATGTGAATGCTGAATGCGTCTCTCATCTGAGCTCATACCTGTACTTTAGATAATGTCTATAAAGAGTCTGCACTTACAGAGCCAAAAAGTTAAAAACACTGAACTCTTCTGAAATCAGCAACGTGAAGGGTCATTGAGGACTTAAAATAATTCCAACCCATCTTACATATTTTTTGAAGTAATGTCACATGTAATGCCATAAAACGAAGGTCTGAAAAACAGCCTATTTGCAATGATGACATTTTATGAGTTGTACTTGGATGAAGTGAACTCTTAAAAGAAAAAAAAAAAGGGTTTGTATACTGAGGTTGTTCAGCTCTAATGCTGCTCAACACTGGAGAATAATTTAAAATGCCCTTACAGTTGGTTTTGCAAACGAGGCAGATACAGGCACCTGTTCAGTTACCTTAAGCACTCAGGATGGTGAGAGACTCTTGAGACTAGGTGCTAGAAGAAGCAAATATAAGCAGAACTTGGCCTGTGCCATTTACTTGAAGCACATGGTCCCACTGAATTCAACAGAAAGAACAGACAAAAGCCAGAAGACAGAAAAAGGAGATGTGGCCAAAAACAAGCCACACAGGTTACACCACAAATTAATAACATTAAACAGCAGAAAAGGACAATATTAGGCCAAGGGAGAGGGGGTGAGGTGGGGGAGAGGAACAACAAGTCTTCAAGAACAAACTCAGGAAATCAGACCAACTCCCCAGAAAGTAATAAGAGAGCTCAGAGAAAATTTCTGAGGTGTCTGTAGACAAATGCAACAACAAAGAGAAAGAAATTAAAGAAAGCAGAGACAGCAGTTGGGGGTGGTGGGGGAGGAGAGGGAGGAGAGAGAAAGAAAAAGAAGTTAAAGGCATAACAGAAAAGCAAAGAGGTCTGTAAAGATTAAATATGAAGGATGGTGTTAGAGAATAGCCCATATTCACTGGGAATCTGGAAGAGAAGACTCATTCACTTTAAGTCAAGTACCCCACATGAGTCTCATCTCTCTGAACCTCATAATTTGTGTGTTTGATACCTCTTGGAATTGAACTCAAAATAGATTATTTTCAACTTCCTTAAGGTGCTCATGACTGCTATTTCTTCTTAATATTTGTAAATAGAAGGTTTGTCCATATTATCTCATCCTACTGTAAAGACAGCTTCTTCCAAGGTCTGGTCAGAGTTCCTCCCTCTCCCCTTTGAAGGTCCTAATCTCTTCTCCATCTTTATGTTCCATGTGGTCATTATCTCCCCCAGGACATTCAATAACCTTCAGACCCTTACGGCAGTCCCCTCTTCCAGCCCTTTCTGTCAAGGCAAGGCTATGCTTAGACCCACTCCCCCTGGCCCCACCAAGCTTTACCCACTTTGGTATCAGGGAGCTATCTACAACAGAGCTTTACATATTTTTTTTCCCCCTAAATTGCAGATATCCAAGGCAGGATCTATGTTCCTGAGTAGGAGTCATTGTCATTTCCTATCAGCTAACCCCCCAGGATAAACCAGGGAAGCACCCCAACAGCTTGCAAGGTACCCTGTGGGAACCTCCTCACCCCTCTGTGTCCACAGCTGAAAGGTCCTGGATGAGCCACCTCACTCAGAGGATATCTCACTGGATAACTCATTGAACAGGCTTTGCGAAGGAAAGTGAGAAGTCTGGAGAGCTGGGGTTTTTTTCAGCCAGCAATCTTGGTAACTACAATATCTCTCCTCTCCTTTCCTTTTTTCTTCTTTTACAAACCTTTTCTTCATGGGATTTCATTTGCAGCACACATACATCCATACAACACATTTGTCTCGAGGGCAGTCTTAAGTATTTCTGTTTGTGATATTGGTGATGAGTGATTTTTTTCCTATCTTGCAGAAGTGAAAACATCTGAAGTCCTTTTCTAACCCTGGTCACAATATGTATATCTTCTTCTTATACTCTCCCCAAAGCATGCCCTGCAGCCATCGCTGGATATTGGCCCTGTGGACCAGCCCAGTGTGACTGTTCTTATATTCCTGCCTCCTCATACAAAATATTCTTCTGGGAGTGTATGCAGCAGCTTTATAAACGTTCCCAGCCTGTGCCTGTGTGCTGTTTTGCCTGTCAGAAAGTGCTAGCTTGACTCTCACTGGTCTGGATAGGTATAAGCCAACATGATTAGCTAGAATAAGACTTCTTTTAAAATACACTGGCATTTTATTCACTGCAAGGGAGAGTTCCAGGGTGGTAACAGGTACCCAGCAATGTGCTGGGATTGGAAATTTTGAAAATATATCTGGACAAAGCTATGTCTGACCTGATCCAGTGATGACAACAGTCCTGTTTTCACCAGGCAGTTCCCACCAACATCTTTCTCAGTGATGTTCCCACAATTTCAAGCAGAACATTTAAAGAAAAGGGACAGCCCTGAAGTGATTTTCAATCACTCAGATGGATCCCATCAAACAGATTCAAACTATAGTTGAGCATACACCGTTTATTAACTGCTGCAGCTTGCAACAAAGGTACAGTCTGTCCAGCTCATTTAGACTGCAGCTGCTGGGGAGAGGTTCTTAACAGACCCCTTAATGTCAGTGCTTGAGTGTCTTATGTGCTTCTCACATCGAGCAAGGTCAAGTTTGGTTGCTTTTTTTTTTTTTTTTAATAAAGAATAAAGCAAAACAAAACAGAACCTGAACTGTCGAATAGTATGCAGGTCGGCAAACACAGAATAATGAACTAATCCACGGATTCTTACACAATATATGGGTTGGTACAAAATAAATGTGAAAAATAGGTTAACTTCTTAAAAGCAAAACAAGGCTGCAAGCTACATCTCCTTTTAAAATGTATTCTTCTAGGAAAGTCAGATTCACTGTAATTTAGAGTTGTTGTTTGGTATTGGATTTTTTTTCTCCAAGAACAGCGAATGTTTTTATTAACTGTGCAAGCAAAGGTGGACTTGGAAACAAGCTAAGAGATAAGAAGGCAGCTTACCGACTCATGCCACATTTAAAGTCTCCCGCTCTTGATGGACGTGGAGGAAATATCCACATGCTTGCTTTCTAGGCCACCTTTGACAAACATGGCCAGCAGGGATGTGGGAGAGAAGAAAAAAAAAAAAAAAAAAAAAAAAATAAGTAGTATAAGTTTGTGCAGCTTTACTTCCCTGGTGAAATAACCATTTGTTTCCAAATAGCCCCATAGCTTCCAATAGCCATGACTGGCTACTACTCCACTGTTCTGGTGAGTTGCTAATGACTTTGCATTTTCTTTTACTGTCAGCAAGAATGGCTGGTATTCATTTAGAACCATACGAATAGCCTCTGTGCTTTCAACTATATTTGGGAATATAGTCAGAAGTGATCAGTGATTTCAGACTTCTGTTAATTCTATGGTAGCTCATCATAATTATCAAAGGATTGAATAAATAAAAAAGCACTTGGTAAGTTGTGAAAAGCTGTACGTAGGTTTTATAAAGTGCCATGTAAATGTAACAGAGTATCAGTTACATTACAAGAGTTGTTATTTTCTAACTGTTGTAAAGTTCTAACAAGAGCAAAAATAAACTAAGAAGATAACACAGTAGCTATAAACTAAAAAAAAGCTTGTTCCCTGAAATTGAAATCGTAGAATCATGGAATCACAGAACCATTTTGGTTGGAAGAGACCTCAGGATCACCTAGTCCAACCATAACCTAACTCTAGCACTAAACCATGTCCCTAAGAAACTCATATAAATGTCTTTTAAACACCTCCAGGGATGGTGACTCCGCCACCTCCCTGGGCAGCCTGTTCCAATGCCTGACAACCCTTTTCATGAAGAATTTTTTCCTAATATCCGAACTAAACCTCCACTGATGCAACTCGAGGCCATTTCCTCTCATCCTATCACTTGTTATTTGGGAGAAGAGACCAACACCCTC